>JBBPJP010000903.1:0-13095 GCA_038088775.1 Boletus barrowsii | reverse complement strand
GTATCAGGACGAATCTGTGAAGTGTCCTGTTTAACCAAGTGCGGCCACTAGTAAATGACCAGCGCTGCATCGTAGTCTGCATTGAGACAAATCCGTGAGTGTCCTGTTTAACCGAGTGCGCCACCAGCGCCGTATCAGGACGAATCTGTGAGCATCCTGTTTAACCAAGTGTGGCCACTAGTAAATGACCAGCGCTGCATCGCAGTCTGCATTGGGACAAATCCGTGAGTGTCCTGTTTAACTGTTTGTGTCCTGTTTAACCAAGTGCGCCACTGCCGCCTGGACCTCGCATTAAATATGCCCAAGGCTCCTCCCTATGGAATCATATCTTGTAAATACCTAGCATGTCCCCCATCCAGCGTCCACTTCGGGGAAATGCTCCCCTTTCGCCTTCCCCCCTCCTGGTTGCGCCACTCAAAGCTTCCCTTGGAAACGTTGCTGGTGAACATAGCGTACTCAGTACCCACGCTCACACCCGTGTATGGGTGTATACTAACGTCCTTGCCGACGTGCGTGCCCGTGAGGCGTTTTACCAATCAGTGCGTCGAGCCTTCCCACGAGAAAGCCCCCTCTGACCAGATGAGTCGAAACCAACAGATGCCGTCTTTGCGACCTCTCTCTTACAAGGACGTTGTCCAGAACTGGTCTAGAGCGCTCTTCAGAATGTATGCCACTCAGGACGAGGTCTGTTTGGAAAGTGCACAACAGGAGTTTAAGGAGTACGAAGTTGACATTGTGGGGATTGTCGGTGAGGAGGCTTACCAACGCATTCTTCTGGCGTATCGGCGCCTTATTTCAATGCGGTTGGCAAGTGGGTGCACCGTAGCGTAGAGCTCTCAGACATGGAGTGGTGAGCCATTACTCCGTCGTACGATACTATGAGCGCTCATGCCAACGAATACTTAGTAGCCCTCCCATCTACTCCTAGCACTTTCTTGGGCCGGTTGTTGCTTTGTTGACAATTGTTTACTTCCGCTGTTATGTAACGTATTGTATGTATCATCCACCTGCGCCTATGACAAATGACAAGCCCGTGGCATTCCTCGTCACACTCACATATTGTACTTCAACATTTACCCCATTGGCGATGACGCAGTAGCAGTGACGCACGCTGGCTCTTGAACGGGGTCTAGGAGTACCTGGAAGGGACTCTACCTATAGTACGCATAAGCGGCGTCTGCGAGATTGAAATGGAGTCGAAATGGACAGCGGGTCTCTATAACCAACCTGTAAGCAGGCAGGTCTTCCCGTTGGCTGATTACTGCTCAAATACCATAAGCTCGGACGATCGCCGCAGATCAGTGCCGGTCTCTGATCTGGGTATTCGCCAGAAGTTCGTCGCCGACGCTTGAGCAAATCATCTGCGACGCTGCTCTTTGGGGCTCTCGATACCTCCCCTTTTCACGTTCTCTTCAGTGACTCGGCGTTGCTCTCAAGATTGCAAACAAACTGCCAGCATTTGATGGTCATATGTAGTATCGTACGGGACGCGGTGAATTGAGCACCGAGCCTTGCCGGCTGCTAGCGCCTTCGATCTTACTTCTTTCTTTCTTTCTTTCTTTCTTTTTTTTTTTTTTTTTTTGGCGCTGGGACACTACCCTAACGTTCATTCCTCCATTTAGCGATTTCCACGAGCCCCCACCACTTTGTACCCATAGTTCTTACATAACGGAACGGAACCACGCCAATCGCAAGACCGCATCCTCTGCCCAAAAGGTTGTGAATGAAGCAGCGGCTTTGATTACTGCCCACATGCCGTGGTATGCTTTGCCGTCGCATTGGTACGATTGATTCGCTTGCGGCACGAGCGATGTTGTATATGCACGTGAGGCATTTTCGTAACTACTCGGAGCCTAGCTAATCTGAAGCGACCAGATCTAGGGATATGTTCGGCGCATGTATAAATTGCAATCCGGGTCTTCGTTGGAGGACACCCTTCCCCGAATGCCTGACCATCCCCTTGCTATGCCAGAAACTATACCCAACGACTCAGCTGGCGCTGCTTTGCATGAATGCCGTATCTGCAGCTTGCAATTCGAGTCTCCCACCAGCCTGCGTCACCACCGCTCAGCAAGGCACAGCGCTCTCTCGTTCAGATTTAATGGCGAGGACCATGTCGTGGCACCTGGCGAGAAAGGGTATGTCTGCCCACTCGGCAACTGCTCCCAACCATACCGGAACAGGGACGGTCTTCAACGTCACCTTCGGAAGCATCATGGTGTAAAGTTTTCGAACGGAACTGCTCGCGCAGCGAATCCACTCACTCTGTCTAGAGAGGGAGCACCAGAAGGTACGTCATTTCCTGCCTGAGTTTCGTTGGTACCTCTGATGTCAGAGGAAAAGGGACCATGTTTGATCAGCCAGTTATGCCACCTTGCGACTCTGTGCGCAGCATTCCCTGCGGACAGTCCCGAGGTGAGTAGGCTTAATAAAATTTCATACCATGTCAAACCTCACCGACCGCTAGTACCCGAAGCTCAGGGCTTTTCGGATGGGGGCCTAATGGTGGGTCCATTGGGGCTTGGTCACGTCGTGCCAGCAAATGGTGAGTGGTGCCCGTTTTTAGTATCCTGGTCGTACAATTAATGTACCCTTCTATAGGTACCTCCAGCGTCCCTGACCAGGATCTCGGCCAAGGGGCGTTCGCAGAGGGTGAGGCAGTAGCAGGTGAGCTGTCACGAACGTTAAACACGCCATCGTTTATGCTCATAAACTGCTTAGGGGATGGTGGACAGGACAGCAGGCACCTTGGAATAACTCTGGTTCCAGGAAGGACATATCTAGAAGCCTCGCCGTTGTTGGACGACCTTGGGCTGTGGCTGCACAGTGGGCTGAAGGTGTTGATATGCCGCAGGTGCAAAGTTGCACTGTCGTCGAAGATGGCCCTGGGACATTTGAAGAAGCAACACAACGTCATCGTTCGGGACACAAGGAAGAAGGATCTGGAGACCCTATGTCTACAGCGCACCGTATATGAGAACCCTCAGAACGTCAATTTGCCGAGGGCGGGGGGTCCACCGGTCGAAGGCATCGCACCGCCGGTTGCAGGCCTCTCGTGTGCTGCTGGGGGTACCTGCAGGTATAGCGTTTGTGACCTGCAGGCAATGATCAGACATGGGAGGGAGAAGCACCGGGGGGGGATTTTGGCCACGACGAGATGTCGAGCATCCATGGTTCAAGTACTTTTTCTGGGTGTCGGCCGCATTTACTTCGAAATCGACCCAACGTTGACTTCATATTCGGACGTTGATACCCGGGATTATTTGCGCACGATTTTTCTACAGGAAGCAAGTTTCGACGAGGTCATGGCTGCGGATGGATCGCGCGACCGGCCTCCGCTGCTGAATGTCACCCACTGGGACCAATTTATGCCTGAGATTCGGGAAAACGTCGATCAGCGCCGCGCTGCACATGCGTTGAAAGGGAAACACACGGCGGACGAGCATGGGGGTATCTTCGAAGTTTTGCGGAGGACTGTGCTGGGTCACCATGAAGCTACGCGGAAGGAACTTGAGAATTCCGCAAACCCCTTTCTGCTGAGGAAGGTTCTATTGAATGGCCCAGACTTTCATGCAGAGCGGTAAGTCTTTTTTGTTGTGGGTAGTGCCAGTAACGAAGAATCGGCGCTGACGGGTCTGCGGTCACGATCCCAGGTCGAAATGGTACTTTACGATACTAGCAGAGGGCGACAATAATTACACCAAACTCTTCTTGCAGATGATCCGGGCGATGGTGCGGACAAGACAGGGCCACCCCTGTATCATTAGGTTCGAATACACTGAGCACCAGGTGGCACGGCTTGACTGGCTCGTCGAGTGTTTAAAAGGAGCCGTGCAACGACCGGAGGTTTTTCAGCAAGTGATGGTGCAACGGGCGTATCAGTCTTTCTGTTGGTGTCTCGTCCACAACCCTGGTGCAGAGACTCTTTCGCGCTGGGCCGATCCAATAGAGCGGTTCATCTGGCTTTTGGCACTGGGAGATGACGGTACCTTTATGGATGCAAGCGGCCTTACGCCTTTACTGGCGAAGCTGAAGTATTTCTGCCGGCTTACCACTCTTCATGAGGCCCTGGTTCAAGAGAGCGGAGAGAGGGCAATGGAAGGCGCGATTGAGTGAGTGGCCTTCCCCTTTTTTTCGGTTTGCAACGCCGATCCTCATAACTACTCATTCAGGCGAGTTGGTCGCCACCATTCACTCGCGCTCCGGCTAGATAGAGTATCAATATTCACCATGATATCAGAGCTCCAGCAGTTCGCAACTGCACTCGCACTTTCGCAAATCAAGGACCCGAAGGTATTCGTAGATCCGGATTTTCAGTGGATCAAAATCAAAACGGAAACGTTGTACTTGGAAGCTCTTAGGGGGGGGGTGCAGGAGGTGATCAAGCGGATCAAAGATTCGTTTGTTCTGCTCAGCGGGGATCCGGCCTGGCCAACTCCGTCACAAACGATTCATATCGAGGACGATGTTGAAAACGTAAGGAGGGGCTACTGTTTCCTGGAGGAGTCACCATACAGGGAAGAGAGACACTCCTTCTTCTTCGCAGCAGTAGAAAGGTGCAAACTGGGTACGTTTGTTAGGCCAAACGAATGGGCCTGGGACATGGCGGCCATTCGGTCCTTTCTGGACCGTGCGGATGAAATTTGGGAGCACGTAATCCATCTTCTTTATGTTGGCCTACACCTTTCGACAAGGGCTACACAATTTTTGCATTACCAATTTCGCAACGCGGATAGGCCGCGAAATCTCATATTCCAGGGCGCAGAAGGAATATCGATAACTAGGTACAGCAAGAGCACGAATGCGAAGGGGGTAGACGCATGCGTTCCAGCTTTTCTTTCTGCACCTCTCCGCGAAATACTCCTCGTCCTACTCGGCAGTGGATTTCGCGAAGCCCAGGCAATCATTGCGGGAATCATGTATGGACAGCAGGCTCGCTCCTTGTATCGGACGTACGTATTGTCATGGCTTGCATGGTATTTCGCAGGAGGACACTGACTCGCTGCCTGCCTTTAGCTATCTTTGTGTTGAAAGGGGAGCGCGGATCACGCCGGAAAGCTTCTACGAAGTTTTAAGGAAGCGAAATGAGAAATTTTTCGGCTGCGCATGGGGTGCGAGCGATTTCCGGCAGGGCATGATAACCTTGGGCCGCGAATTTATTTCGCCGAATGAGGAATTCCCGTGCGTAGACGAAGTCCTCGCGGAGTCTGCCGACCACACCACTCAAATAGATGTGACTCACTATGCAAACGTTCACGGAGCGTTCCCTCGACTTTCTAACAACACACTCTGTCAGCAGCGCTGGCTTTCTGACGAGTGGTCTAGCCTCTTAGGGCTAGGCCCCCACCCTCCCCCGGATCCTGTGCGTGTCGTTCGAAAAGCCTTCAAAGGAAAACCCAATGCTGGCAAGACGGAGCTGACAACTGAGGTAGTCGAACTCGTCTCAGCAGCGGTCACGAATGCAGTGTTACAAGCGTTCGAGTCAATGAGGCCAACAGCATATGTACCGAAGATGGCTATGGAGTCGAATGCTCTCTCCGAAGGTCCCATGCTCACAGGAGACGCCGTAACAGCAGACCTCTCCCCGGCTAATGAGCAGCAGCAGGTACGGGTTGAAGAGAACAGGCCGTTCCCTTCTTCACCGCTGAGCAATTCGCCGGAGCAGGAGACGCGGGAGTGTAGCAGAGGAAGGGAGGTTACCCGAGGCCCGATAGCCCCTTTGACGCAAAGTTCAGCAACAGCTGCAGATACCTTCGAAACGACTCCACCGCGGCTTGATCCTACGAGCTCGTTGCTCGGTGTAGACGTGCTGAAGCCGTGCTCAGAGGCTTTATATCCTATCAGAAAGAGGGAAAGAGAGGAGGCCGCGGAAACTTTTACTCCACAAGGACCTTCTAGGCCCTTGAAGAGGTTGCGAAGCCCTGGGAGAAACGGAACTGAGGACGAGAGCGAAGGACCCCAATTTTTAGGGCCGCAGGAGGCAATTCACAATGGGTACCTGGAACCAGATCCTGTGGGTGGATTTACGGCATCATACCCGCATGGACCCACCGACGACTCGAGGGAGGAGAACCATTGCGAGGACTCGCCGTCAGACTCCGACGCGGACGAATACTGCGACGATGAGGTAGAAATAGGTCTGCGCAAAGTCTGCTCACCCAACATTTCATTCGCTGCCGAAGAATCGTTGTACACCAGAAACGTTCTCAGCGATCGTCCAGAGAGCGAAGACACCCTACGCTTCAACGTTCGAGGCGCCATGGAGCATATCACTGGCCTTTCTGCAACCCGCGAAAAGAGTGAGGCTCAGATGCTCGGCATCCTTCTGGTTCTGCGAGCGCAAACTGATGCCATCATTACAATACGCACCGGCGGTGGAAAGAGCATGCTCTGGATGGTTCCGCCCTTGCTGAATGAAGACGTGAGGTTCCTCGTCGTCTGCCCCTACAGGGTTCTGTTAGAAGAGCAATGCGAGAAGGCGCGGGGCGCAAACATTCGTGCCTCTAATTTCACTCATTCCAAGCGCATTCCCCCGGACGTCCAAATTTTATTCCTCCAGGTGGAACACATAGGTAACAAAGAACTCAACATGTGAGTACCTCCTGTGATCCACCGGGTTGTTGCTCCACAGCTGCGCTCATGCTCTTTACTTCCAGCTTTCTCTCTAGTGCCGACCGTCCCAAATTCACACACCTCTTCGTTGATGAATGCCACGACATCTTAACCTGCCCGAATGATCGTCTGACTGCTTGGAGGACGTTCACAGAGTGGGCAGGGGCGCTCAGCATCCCTATATTTCTTCTTTCTGCCACCGTCCCCCCCGTATTGCAGAAGAAACTCCTGAAGAAATACAACATGCGCATCCACGACATAGCGATTGTTCGTTCCCCCACCAATCGGCCAGAGATCGGACTTCATACGATAAACGTCGCACCACATCTCTCTGATTACAGCCTTTTCCAGCTCGTTGATGGTCTAGAAAGACGGCTCACCGAAAACGAACGCATGCTCGTCTATACTTACTCGCGTCCACAAGCGGAGCGTTTGGCGGTTAGCTGGAACTGTGCCGTTTACCATAGCACCTTACCGTTGCAAGGGAACACAAAGGACTATAACCTGGACAGATGGGACCGCGGAGAGACCAAGGTTATGGTCTGTACCTCTGCCTTTGGCTCGGGAGTCGACCGACCCAACATTCGATTCGTGGTCATCTACGACCCTGCTTTGGACTTGCTCACCACCACACAGATGCTCGGTCGTGCAGGAAGGGATGGCACGCCATCCCATGCCTTCTTCGTACCTCGAGGACCTGCCGTTTCCTGTACAAAACCCTCACGAAGTGACCAGCTGCCAAGGGAACTCGGCGATATAGTGCACAAAAAGCTTTGCAAGGTCTATCAGTTGATGCGACACCTCGATGGCGAGGACTTTCCGAAGACATGTGCGGAGATACCTGGTCAACTCCCGTGTGACATCTGCGAGCCAAACAACGCCATGCACCAATTCGCGACGCAAGCTGTCCAGAATCCGCATAGACCTAGCCACACGCTGCGAACCTACACCCTCACAGAACATTCACGGGCAAGTCTTCAGCTGAGACTACCAGCGAGTCCAATCCCCTGGTCGTCATCGACCTTGAATTTAACAGAGCCAGCCAAAAAGAAACTGCCGGCGACAAATTCGATTGACGGTACCAAGAACGGCAATAGCGTGATAGCTCGCACGGCGACCACGGTAATGCCCTTCAGCTCCGGTTACCTCCATGCCATGCCAGCTAACGAACGCATAGATAATATCCCAACAAGAGCCCCGAGTTCTCGAGGTGTCATCGCAGGCTCAACGGGGACCTCCCCGCAGTGCCTCTCTTCCAAACTTGAGTGGACCAGGCCTGAGAGTTGCAGCATCGTTCGCGGTAAAGGAAGCCCGATTGGGCCGTACGAAGGACCTTGACAGATATATGTCGGCGTTGAGAGGGAAATGCTCTTACCACTTCGTGACAAAGGCTGAGGTCGTCCCAGACCACTTCCCAGATTGTCCTTACTTCGTCAACAGCGGTGGAGGGTATGATGCGTTCAAACGCATGTTTGTGTTTGAGCGCTTCAGTTATTGCTTTTCGTGCGGAATGCCACAGGACAGGAACAGGAACGGCGAGGGCCCAACATGCCACGCTGGGGTTCCATATGGGAGGGGCTGCACTTTCGGATCGTTCATTTTCAGGGCCGTGTTCTGCATCTGGCAGGACCTGGACCTGCGGGATAGGATGAGGCAGGACCTTGGCATAGCTGAATCTTTGTCCAGCTGCGGCGCATTCACTGACTGGGCAACGAGGGAGCAGCGTGAGCAGGGCAAATACCACAATTGTTTGGAGGCCTTCCTTTGGTTCTGCGACATGCAGGAGAAGAGAAACCCGCGGTTGTTTTGCAACTCTGATATATGTGTCCTTTCGGTCAATACTTAGGGTTCTGTCACTACCGTTGAGAAATCACGACATGTACTCCAGGTTTCTTGCTTCAAGGTGTGATACGGGTCTCTATGAAGGGGCCTGTTGAACGCTGTTGCACGAATACAACTTCACGGCGAAAACGACAATCGAGGATACAGGCATACCGTTATATGGATCGAAGCCATCGAACCTACCAGGATACAGGAGGATACGTCGGATGTGGACATTACCATCACAAATTCGCCACATATAACTCATTGTCTGTTCGCCGAGCGACAGGTGAAATTATAGTTCCGTTCAAGCACACTCAAGTGTAGTCCTAAGGCAGGCCGCCCAAAAGTAACTATTAAGTAGTCGATAAGCTAGCTACAAGTAAGGACCGAGCACGGCAATAAGTGATGTGCCAGCACACAGCCAGGGTGTCTGCTTGTGTCTATGGACGTCCCCAGCTTGGTTGATTCATTCTACGCGGAAGTGTACGAGCAGGCTGGCTAGACGGTCGTAGAGAGGTCGCAGAGGCCACGGACGACAACGGCGACGAAGATCGTCGACCAGAGTAGCCAGGCAAGCGACCCGAACAAAGTGCACGACGTGGAGGAAGTCGCACCGCGGTGGCCAAGATCGAGCCAGGTGGCCTGAGCGCCAACGAGGACGTAGCGCACGAATGCGCGGATGGAGTAGATTTGCGATGTATGAATAGTAAACTATGCGGCAAGATCAACTCAACCCAACCAAAATTCAAACAATACTCACGTTAGATAAAATCCAACTCAAAGCAAATATTCCGCATTGCCTCATCAATTCAAAATCGAGGGCCAATCTCGACCCACGATGTGCTCGGGGGACCATTGGGTTGCTAGGGATCTTTCTCGAGGATCTGGTAGTGACATTTAGCACCGTAAAGGACATCAACACGCGGAAGTAACCTGAAATTTTCGAAACCAGGTCTTGTTGTCGAGTACGGAGAACATCGGGGCATGGTCGATGAACGGTTTTGACCTCCGAGTCAAAGGGAAAACATAAAAAATCTAGCAAAATCGTGATCGGAAGGACGATCGAGCGGGAAGGGCCTCCGTACATGTGCGAATTTCTCTTCTGTCAGTTTACCCCGCTCGCTCTCGTCAAATGCCTTGTCGAAACCAAGTATGCCTAGACTCCCTTTGAGGCAATTACCTGTCATCTTTAATTCGTCCATCACGTGGACATTCTAATTTTATGCTCGGCCCATCGGTATTTTCGCTGCCTACCTATAAAGGTCTTGATATCTCTGCGCTTCAAAGAATATGGCACTGTTGCAGTTATCGAGGTCCGCTAATAGCCCCAATAGTGATGTTCACTGCGGCGGGAATTCAGTACACAAAGTTTATAAGAGACATCATATACCTACCCTCTTCGAAATTGAGAGTCGGGTCGTCCATAAGCATTTTCTTATTCAGGCTGCGGGTCCTTGCAACCCATTGCAACGCAGGCATGTTTGTAAGTCGCTTATGCACAACGGACGCCAGGACTCACCAGGATAATCCGAGGTAAACTGTAGAGCGAGGGTGTGGTCATCAGTGGGCGCAGAAGCCACTGAAGGAAAAGAAACAGTATTGGAATGTGGCGGTACAGAAGCGGGTGGTATCCGACCAGCCGCACCCGACCACAGCACGTCTTAAGCTGAGAAAAGCCGACTTTCCAGCACTAACAATCCACCATTAGAACAACCATCTGACACATTTCCGACAAGCTCACCCGTTGGATCCTAGCAAGACGAAGACACCATACTTGGGGACGTCCAGAGAAAGGTCGGAAATGGCCATGACGGGTCCCTTCTCACGATTCAAGATGGATGAAGCGAACGTTTTACGGAGGTTCTTGATGAAGATCGCTGTCCCACTGGGATGCGGAGCAAATTCCTCCTGCTTTTGCCTGCGGAAGCGTGCCCAAAATCCACCCGACGGCTCGCTTGCATCATAAAGATGCCTCTCGAGTAGCGTTCCCAGGAAGGGCCACAGGAATACACTAATCTAGGAACATGAAAAAATGATCTAGGAGTGCGACGACGAGCTTACGATGCAAGCAATCATGATTGGGAGAAGCGTCAAGTGGTTGTCTGGGTCCGGCTCGAGGAGGTTTGTTGGCATGAGGTGATTCTCGTAACCACACATGGCACGGGTGGCGAAGATATAATATCCGGGAGGGAAGATAAGAGTGAATATTGTAGCAGCTTCGATGCTGGCACGAGAGTACACCAGTGCAAGAATTGCGAACAGGACGGACAAGAATGTGGATATCACCGCGGAAAGTTGGGGACTGTTCCCGAAGGGGGGCAGCTACAAAGAAAGACCAGCTGGCAAGCGAGAAACCAAGTAGAAGGTGCACCGCGAGAACTAGACCAACATTAGTCTCTGCGAAAATCGTGGATTGCCATATCAACGCCACGAAGATCCATGCTGGAAGGTAAGCGAGAGATAGGCTAATATGCCATGATCTGTGAAGCATGATGAACCTGATGCTACCGTTGTAGTAGCAGATGCGCCTACATTATCCTGGCTGAATCGAGGAGTCCCATTGCCTTCATGTGACTAGTCAACAAATTAGCTCGCTCTCCGGTGAATGCGCCAGGGAGCTGATATACGATGCCGATATAGCAGACGAATCTAGTACAAGGGTCAGTGCTAACCGAAATACATATGCATAATGTAAACACGTACAGCGCAATGACGAGCAGATTCCTGATGCCCCTGATGTAACCTGAAAGAGGTCAACAAAGAATACAGTGGGCAGTGGTGGAAACACAGACTCAATCTAGTAGCCGTCGATTGTTGTTGATTCGTCTCCTGAGTGTATGGCCATTCTAAAGGAGTCGGGATGGACTACCCTGCTCTGAGAGCGATAAATGCCTGGCGCGACGGGTCAATACTAAGAATGTATATTAGATGTACCCCAACTATACCTCGTCTATGGCTAACTGAAGTGGTAAGATTTGTGTTTCGAAATCATTCGTGTGGCTGTACACGTTGACATATATGAGACCCCCATCGGCGCTTATCGTATAGTTGATGGGGGTGGTATCTGTGGGAGACACGGGCAAGTGGTTGAACGCGACACCGGCATAACACTCCGAGACCAGCTTGAAGTTTTGTGGGCAATTGGAGGGAATATCTGCGGGTGAGGCCACCTGTCTGACGGCATTCATCTGGTAATTCTCGAACCCGCTGGTTATATGCGCCATGATTTCCCTTGCAGATGGTTTCCCAGTGCCATTTGTCCCGTCAGCCCATACGCTTGATCACCGCACTGGCATAGAGTAGCGAGTTTTCGTGAGGCTGGACTCATCAGAAAGTTGTTGGTCTCCAGGAATCAGACTGAATCCAGGAAGAAATTTAACCGAGTCTATATCGCTGAGTAGTGAGGGCGTGCTCGCTGAGAAAGAAGGCGCGCCCACCAATCTTTGCAACTTTGAACCCAGTGGTGACATTGCCGCCTTTGGCCGCAAGCTTGAGCGTTGAGCACTAGCCTCGGTGGTAATGTGTATCGTGATTCGTGAACATACACGTGACCAACCCATTCGTGACGCGCGTGACGAGACAAACTTTGTCGACCCACAATCAAGTACTGTCAGGCAGTCCAACCAGCGGAAGATCTCCTACTAGACATCGTTGGAGTTTCTTATTAGCCAGGATCCTCCTCTCTTTCCATTGCTGTACTCTACCCTAACGTCCACCAGGTCCACCTTCGACAGCCGTCGAACAACTTCCTTCAATCACCTGTCAGGCTGTCACTCGCCTTCTGTCCGCACTCCTGGCACTTAACACTGGGACAAGTACTTATCGTTGAAGGTTGGTGTGATGGATTGCCGTCAATCATTTTAACAGCCCCATTACTTTCTTATCCGAGGGCTTCCTGGTGCGTAACTTGGACGTTCTCATACCAGAATCCATCTCTCCTTCGCGGCACTGGTTTCGGTTCCTCTGATGTTGGAGAGGTGTTGGAGAGGTCAATCCATTCATCACGGGGTACGGGAACGAGAAGAGGAAGATGCGCTGAACATCCCTTCAGGTACGACATTGTGCGTAGCGAACGAGTTCAGAACCGCCCTGCGCACGCTTTTCGAAACAGACACTTGGTACTGGTTCACGTCCTGCATCAATCCCAACGATTCGTACAAGGCGGCGTTACATAACACGGAATGAATTTCGTGAGCCGACAGCGAAGATGGGTGTCACGGATGGCTCAGCGAAAGAGAAGGTGAATGGGATCGTTTGCATTCTGTACAGAGTTAGCTCTTGTGCAAATAGACATCACTTCCATGACTTGGGGAATAAATGTTCACAACCGAAAAGAGTGCGGCAATGGTCGAAAAGGCGCACATCATAGTGAATAATCGGCTGTCTCTAAATTTCGCGCGCAGAGTCCAAGGAAAATCACTGAATATTTCGCAGTTCACTCGCCAGCTGCATTGAAATAACGCGCTGATGCTGCAGAACAATGCGTTGGTAAACCTCCTCACCGACCACTCACAGATTCGTCCAGATACGGCCTGGTGGCGCACTCGGTTAAACAGGACACTCACGGATTTGTCTCAATGCAGACTACGATGCAGCGCTGGTCATTTACTAGTGGCCGCACTTGGTTAAACAGGACACTTCACAGATTCGTCCTGATAC
>JBBPJP010000902.1:0-13125 GCA_038088775.1 Boletus barrowsii | reverse complement strand
CTGCTCACGTTCGCATCTGGTAGGGCAATGAGGTCATCTCTGTGCTCGGAGGTAAACCGGGACCCTGGACAGCTGTCATGCTTGCCAAGGTCATCGAGTGGCAGCTAGAAAACCCAGATTGCGACAAGGATGCCTGTGCAGCTTGGCTGAAGGAAGAACAGAGATCGGGTCGATTGGATATCGAAGAGCTAGTTAGATCCACCTCTGGAGCAAAGCGTATTCATGCAGACAGTAAAGAAGCCTCCAAGAAAGCAAAACGGACCTCGTAGTAGTTGCATATCACATCTCAGCATTGCGATCACGTATCATGAACATGCTTTCATTTCGGGGTGTACACGGCACGGGTTGTGACAGGGTATTAGATACACGAGTATTTGTAATCGATTCGTCCGAGATGATCGGGTATGTGGATTAAGAAAATGTGCGATGAAAATCGTGAAACATGTACATGTTTTTTTAAGCCGTGAAGAGCGTTGATAATGTCGTTGAGTGGCGAGTCCGCAGCAGCACTATTGGATCGATCTACCAGTTTTCAGTCGGGAAATTTTGGGTCAGGGGAGAAATAGGTTGCCCAAATAACTGGTCCAAGGTGCCGAGCAGCGCTGCATGTTCTGCAGTCGAAGTGGATGGGTCAAATGGGTTGGAGAATACGGGAGAACCCAAAGGAGCCAGCTCAGAGTCCAATGTTGAGTAAGACCCGATGTCAAAGTCGTTGAACAGAGCAGGGGTGGTCAAGGCCATTGGGTTAGCGGTGTAGGCACCAAGCATGCAAGAATCGACAAATAGGGTGGCTTCGGGCTTGACACCGGAGAAGACGCTGTGTGCGGCAGGTTTCAAGTGAGAAGGAAAGAGTGTGTGGAAGTCGACATCTTCACTCTTGACCATCTACGGATTGATGTGAACACAGGCGACGCTTGGAACTTTACATGACTCACCATATCGTCGAGGGAGAGATAGGGAATATCGTCTGTAGTGACAAACTCTTCCGCGTTGTCTCCTGGGTACACCAGCTCTGGAGTACGAGTCAACAAATCCGGGGTTGGGGCAGGCTCGGACCTCTCTTCGGTGGCTGGAAGGACGGGAAGGGAAACAGGATAGTGTAAGGAAGGTATGGCGATCGGAGGCTGGGGAAGAAGCATCTTTTGCTTTTTCAATCTCGGCTGTGGAACAGGGAATTCTACGTGTCTCTTGGGTTTTTTCCGAGTGATCGCATCGAGCAGCTGAAAAGACGTTCCCTCAACAGCAAGCTCAACATCATCCTGGTTGGACTGGACATTTTGGTGTACCTCACCGGGGCGCTTGGTCAAGTCGCGGCTAGTGGCGCCGCCCAACAGCAGATCGACAACCTTGTTGCATTTTTCGTTCTCGACCTCGGTGCTGCGGTGGGAGCGACGCTGGGCGGCCTTGGGCTTCTTTTGCGATCCGGGAGAGTATCTGTATTCGGGGTAAAGTTGGGCATGGCGCGCTTTGGCTTCTTCAGCCATTGACCGGAAGGGGGCACGCTCGGTTTCTGATAGCTCGTTCCAGTACCGACCAGCAATGCGGGAAACATTGCGGTTGTCTCTCTCGATGCTCTTCAGGTTATCCTTGTTCCAGAGCCAAGAACGAAAGACCATGAAGGCATTGGGTGGGCGGGGTATGTGGCCCTCCTTGCGGTTACGTGTATGGGAGGAGCCAGGGGTGAACGGGAGATGAGTGAGGACGGTGGGAGGGGAGTCGGACGAGTTAGTAGTACAGGTTGATGGTGACGGCGGAAGAGGATGGACAGCAGGGGGGGTGATCTCGACATCAGAGCCACTGTGCGATAACTGCAGGGAGGCAGCGCCTTGCCAGTCGTAATCCGCGACTGTGTCCAAAAGAGGAAGGTGTTCAAGAATGGACTCGCAGGGATCAACAAGACGTGGCATACCTTGTACTGGCGACTTGCGGGATAGTCTGCGAGACCTGCGGGTATGATGGAGATGAGCCATTGTAGATGATGGGTAGATATGGGAGGAGTGGAGTATGAAGACAACGAGAAGGTTTGCTGTGAATCCGGTCAACTACGAGTTCCTGTATGTATGAAGCGCAGTGAAGCGAGCCCCTTTTTGAACCGAGGCCCCCAACTCAACCTACTCTGCGAGAGGGTCTCCAGCTCTTCACAATGTCACCTCGAGGCTAGCCTTGAGGTTTCAACGCGATTGTGGTCTCCATATCGGTTGCTGGATCTGCATCGAGGCGTGGTGTGACATGCCGAAAAAGGAATGTTTTCACCTCTCCCTTGATTTCAATCACACGCAGCCCCATCTCCTCCTTAATGACGCACCTCTGAGGTAATGTCCAGCTGTTCAACTCGATCACTAGCGACCAGAACAAAGCATAACGATATTCAACCTTTGCCGAGATGGAGGTTACCGGACAACCGCCTTCGTCAGGCACTCGCTATTCGACCCGCTTTGAGAGACCATTTTCTCTTGTGCCCGTAGCCCTTTCGCCTTCCGTCGCTTCGAACCGGTAATCATGGCTCTACAGGTAGCGTCGATGGATTACAAACCATCGCCCATACAATTTGCAAGGTCTCACCTTTTCTTGATTGCATCGTTTCGACCAATCTTGCGTGCGGCGTTGACTGTTTCCGCGCGCTTAATCTTTCCCATCTGCTTTTTCTTCAGTTTGGACGGCTTTGGGAGTTTGAGAATCCAGTCTGGCACGCTTGAGCCTGACTGGAGTAGGACGTTGGCAATCCTCGGAATCAACCCTTAGGTCAAATCTTGCCTAGTAACACCGAGGTGACGTACGATTTTAAATATGGCGCGTCTTCATCCGTAAAATATGTCACTGCCTTGCCATCACGACCAGCCCGTCCGGTACGTCCTAGGAGATATCAGCCAGTCCTCAACGAGGGGCAACCACCGGCCACCTACCAATCCGGTGTATGTAGCTCTGAACACTCGTCGGAAAGTCGTAATTGATTACCTCTCTCACACCTTTGAAGTCCATACCTCGCGCCATCACTTCCGTGCTCACCATCACCCAGCTTTCGCCGCGGCGCATACGACTTACAGCATCATCTCGTTCCTTCTTCGTCATGCCAGCATGTAAAGAATCAACATTTGCTATCCCATTGAGGGTCAGTTCTTCCGCCAATGACGTAGCCCGAGGCTGAGTGGACGTAAAAATAAGTAGTGGGGGGTTGTAGGGCTGGGCGAAATACGTCAGGAGACTCGGCAGCTTTGAAGCATCATCGGCGACGTAAGTGAGAGTCTGGCTGATAAGCGGAAGTGGTGTGTCCCTAGCAAAGATATCAGAACTATAGAACCTGATGTCACGTTTTCACTGACTTGAGACCAACGACAATGCGTATCGGATTGCGTAGAATTCCCATGGCCAGCTGCTCGGCGCCAGCAGGAAGTGTCGCAGAGAACACTGCTTTCTGAATTTCTGGATGCGTGCAAGCACTGATCACTTCTTGAACTTGCGCCAAAAATTCGTTGTCCAGGAGTCGATCCGCCTCATCTAATACGAGATGACGAACACTAGACCACGGTTACACACGAGTCTGAAGCAAAATAACGTCACGAACTTGTTCAAATCAAGATTACCCTCTTGAATCGATGCAACTAGACGCAGAGGCGTGCTGATGACGATATCTTGAGAGATATCAACATGTAATAGCACAACATGTAGTTGAAGTAACTTACCGACTTTGTCTCCAACATTCTTGTCGCGAAGGGTACTCGCCGTAGCTTTACTGTATAATACCACTCGCCATTTGCGTCTCACTGCTAGTTTCAAGCATTCGTTATAAATCTGATGTGCTAGTTCTCGAGTTGGGGCAAGTACAATGGCACGAACGCCATTTCCTTCCGTGCCCTTTAGACTTGAGATTGGAGCACCTAGTAATGACATGATTGGAAACAGATATGAAAGCGTCTTTCCAGTTCCGGTAGGAGAGATGGCAGCGAGGTCACGACGCTGTAGAAGTCATGAGGAAGATGAAGTAATGATCACATATCAGTCACAAACTTGCCTCTAGTAAAATTGGCATTCCATGGGCTTGTACGCCAGTAGGGTACTTGTAATGGTTATCCAGAAGGTTCGACAGTAGGCGATGAGGTATTTTGTATCGGTCAACCAAGTCGTCAAAGACTTCAATTGGCGGTGGGACGTTGGAGCCTTTGGCCGTTACGCGAACCCTTTCTCGCAGCGTATCACCCTCAGGTGCATCATCCCCATCGTCCTCGTTGTCATCAAGATCTTCTGTTTCATCATTCGTTTTCCGTCTCTTGTTCCGCACATCGGGTCGAGACGGTGCACTTGAGCTGCTGGGGTTGGCGTTTCCCGCTTTCCGTTTTACATGTCCTCCTTGAGCGTATTTGAAAAAGTCGAGCTCAGGTGGGAGCTTCGAGTCCTGGTTTACCGGTGCATTCACCGCTTTTTCGGGTTTCGTGACGGCGTGCTAGTCGTAGCAGACGAACTTGTAAGAGGAAGACCATGGACAACCAGACACATCAACCACCTACTGTGAACAGCTGCACATCAGATTTGAAGCGCTGTTTGTGAAAACGCGCTCCGCCGCGAGATAGTAACTGGAATGCTTCCATGAGTGTTTTCTAGTGCCGATAACTCGCGGGTCAGTCACGGTATTGTTTCAAGATCTTGAGAGTTCTGCAGGCGACTGGGAGTGTCTTGGTTCGGCAACTTCCGGCCCGGCTTGTCAAGTGTTTACAACTCGGTCTTTGGTTGGATAAGATCGGTAGAGTTTCCAACATTCGAACTCTCGATATTTTCACTCATAGATCAGACAAGGCCGAATAGACACAAGCGCGAGGACTTCGTTGCATCCGACTGCATCCGATAAAACTTCTGACATCATTATCCCAAATCTTCTCTAGGTTACCTAAACAATTAGCAGTGTATAACGTTTCATCCATCGAACGAAAGGTCTGCATCATCTTCTACCACGAAACTCCCAAACACGTATTCATCTGGCTCCGAGTCTTCACGCGGCGGTGAACTTGAAACTATGGGACGTTTGCGTGAGTGCTCTCTTGCGGGAACAAAGCCACCCCCTCGAACCGGCCTGTTGGCAAACGCGGGCGCATTCACGAGTCCCGGGACTTGTGTGAAAAGGCTTTGTCGGTAAGCGAAAGCCTGGTCGTATGACGGCGAGACTTGCGTATCAGGTATATCTTTTAGGAACTGCCTGTCAGATTCGCTCTCCACGTCATCTTCCGAGTGGGAGGATCCTGCGCTCTCCTCATCTCCTGAATGCGCTGCTTCGCCATCCAACCATAAATTATGCCGAATGGAAATTGGAGGTTTACGTCCAATTTTCTTTGGCTGTAGCGGTGGTGTGGATGCCCGAGGGATGATTTCCGTATCAGTACGCCTCAACCGGTGTAATGGAGGTGACTGCAATTCCGGAATCTCCGACCTTTCCGTCTTGACAATTCGCGACCTACCCGCTGGGCGTATCGCAAATGAACCCATATCGGGGGTAGGAACAGGTGACGGCCCCGCGATTCGAGGAGGCGTGGAAGGTGGCCTGTCTCTCGTAGGCGATTCCATCGTCTGCGGGGGTGGGATAGTCTCCACATCGACTACTTCAACGATACTATCATCCACTTCCACAACACTTGGATCCATGAAACGCGGCGAGCGTGTAGTGCCTTGCTTCGTCTTTGGGGCAGCGGGAGAGGAGTTGACAATCTGTATATCGGGTTCTTCGTCCTCGTCTAGCAGCCAAGCGATATCTTGATCATCAGCGCTTTCGAGAGATGGTCGGGGTACGGAGTCTTCATCAGACGTTCGTTCTTTGCCCTTGCGCTTGGGAGAGGCAAGATCAGGGGCATGTGCGAAAAATCGCTGAGGGGTAGTTGAACGGGACGGAGACGACGAGGTGATTTCGATCACCTCGTGGCAAGTCGTTGTAGGGGCCTGGTAGGGAACTGGGTTGCGGCGAGGACGATTCGGAGAAGCTTGCGAGCATCGAGGTGATGTGCGCACGATTTCCTTTGAGGTGGATTGGTTAGGATAAAACGTGTCCTGATCAATCTCCATCTTGACGTCAAGCTGCCGAGATGAAACCCCCTTGTTAGTCGTGGATAACTTGCGTTTCTTCGAGACCATTGTTCGTGACTTTGGCAGGGCGTTCTTGTGCATGGAACTTGACTCAGCCCTGACAGGGGTGGAAACAGTACGCCGAATATCAAGAAGCTTCTCCTCTAGTTCCATATCCGTAGAGTCGTCATTAGCGAGGGCATCATTAAATTCCATCAACTTGATCTTCTTCTTCGTCTTCTTTTCCTTGACTAACAAATCCCCAACGCTCACGAAGCCGCGGCTCGCCCCGGGAGGAATATTCCTGTCAATGTTATCATTCCTTTTCCTCTTCTTTCCGCTCACATTTCGCTCCCCATCCTCCACTGTAGCTTTCTTCCTCCCCGATTGCTCGCGGACATATTCCTCAATTTCCATCCTCTTCTCCAGTGTTTGCGGCCGCACGTGGTCGGGGAACAGCCGAGGTACATCACCGTACAGTTCAAGCTGATCCCCGCGGACAATACATCTTTGTAGTTCGCCGTATGTGTCGTGCGCTTTGTCCCAGTTCAACTCTTCGCGGATCTCGGCGAGCAAGACGTGCACATGGCCATCACGCTTGCGGCCGGTTCGTCCAACGCGTTGAAGCTTTGAAAGGCAAGATTACCTCTCTTCCGAAACTGAAGAAGAAATGGCATACCATACGAATGGGAGTTTTTTGAGCGTCGTAACATACGATCATATCTACTTCTCCAATGTCAAGACCCTCTTCTCCGATCGACGTAGAGACTAAAACGTTGAACTCTCCCGCTTTGAACTTTCGGATCACCTGGCGGTAGGAATGAGCGTGATGAAGCAACATTAGTTGCTGCAGCTGATATCTCATACCTCTAACTGCTCTCTCTGAGCGATCCCTTTCTTACCCTGTTTGTCGATTCCTTGACCAACAAAACGGGTTGCCTTGAGCAGTGGCGATTCCTGATTCAAGACCTCGACGATCTCGTCGACACATTCTCGATATGTCACGAATACCATAGCTCGGGTGCCATTGACTTCCCCCTCCTCTGCGTCTCCCTCAGAGATTCTTTGACCAAAGTGTTGCACCAAGAGTGTCTTGAGGGTTTCCATCTTCGGGTGCATCCCGAATCCCTCAGGCCGTTTCTGAGATGCCTCAAGGTCGGCAAGGAGCTTCTGGAACGTGGGATCCGACTTGAGTTTGGTTGTTTTCTTTCTTTTTTGATCAGAACCTTCTTTGTCACGAACTAAGTCTTGCAGAGAATGAAGACACATGGTGACACTGGCCTCCATCTATTGGTTCGCATGGGATATGCAATAAAAATCATCAACCACACATCTCTGAAAGACAGAGGAACCATACTAGATATGACATAGCGCGTGCCATGGATGATACCATGGAGAGGGTTCCCATGGCCCATACGTGCGGACTACCTCGTTGAGCTGCGATACGTTGTATAATGGCCGTGGCACGGTATGGATGCATCTTGACGACGTCCAATGGCTCCATGACGCCACTGGTCACAAGCGGTTTCACTACCGACTACGAACAGTCAGTCGTGGATTCAGCAAAAGTAACCCCAACTGACTTCCATGACAGTCTTCAAGAGTTGTTGAAAGTGCACAATGTCCTCCGACATCTTGATAACATGCTGCTTGACCTCCTATTTAAAGATGAGATACTGATACTTCTCGATGTCAGCAACGAGAAAGATGACCTTCTTGTGCATATATTCTCTCAGATCAAGACTCCCTTCGTCTCTGATCTCAATTCTGCTGATATGCAGAGAGTCTACAATCGCTTGGACTGCGTCTGGAGTACCCCCGGGAGTTGCGGTGAGCGCAAGCACTCGAAAATGTGGGTTTTTTGCCATAAGAAAGCGAATAACCTGTGCATATGCATAGTCTCCAGTGCCTTTGTGTGCTTCGTCTACATCGTAAATCTCAGCAAGATGCATCACACAAACTACAGAAATGTTACGGACCGATGACCATGAGGATGATGTCGCGTGGATCACAGTTTTCCGTTGTGAGGTCGTTGAGGAGTGTCTGGGGTGTCATGAAAAAGACACGCTTCTCTTCCCACTGTAAGGTGTTATCATGCAGTCTACTTCAAATACCAAAGCAAGAACGCACCATCCGTGATCGGTAAGCGCGAGGGTTGTTACCAGTTAATTCCACAGCATCCCTGCCTGGAATACCACATGTCCGGTGGCACGCATCAATCTGTTGAGCAACCAAAGGCTTCGTGGGTGCGACGAAGACTACCTTGCCCTCGGGGAACCAACGGTAAACTTGGATAACCCGTTTTACGTCTATTGCAAGGGACAGGTAAACACAAACTCACAGTTCAACATCACTACGCCAGCAATGAACGTCTTTCCTAGACCAGTCGGAAGAGCCACCAACGTGTTGTCAAATAAGCAATGCTTGACGATATTGAACTGGTAATCCCGTTTGGGCTGGTTGAGTGGATAAATCCAGTGCTTTGCTTCAAGCATGTCCACTTTGAGCTTCATAGGAGGGAGCTACACAGGCCATGAATATCAACCATGTCTCGTACAGTCACACTCACCGAGCTTCAATTCACAACCCATATATGCGCGCGGGATTCGATGTCAACGTCAACACCAACAAGCCAATAGTAAAACACGCACCCAACTAGGATACAGTCAGCCCTGACATGACCAAGTGTGGCTCATTGACTACGTACCTGAGATGAACGGGGCAGGAAACTGCTCAAATTCCACCGCCTCCTCTCCTTGATCGTCCTCGGCAGGCTTTCCTTTCGATTTGGGCTTCTTCCAGCCGGATTTCGCAAACGCGGTATGATCCCACTGTTTCGTTTTAGGTGCCTGTTGACCAAAGGGATTGCGATGGTCCGACTTTGCCCTCTGCATTGGACCGCGAGAGGCGGGGCTGGCTTTGCTGGTGGACGCTTGGGAACGCGCAATGTCTCCATAGAGGGTTGTCTGAACGGAGTTTTTCGACGAGGGACGACCTGCATGACTAGGACCGGCAACGGGTGCTGTCCGACCTTTGTACGCGGCGTCGATGAACGAGTCGAGGCGCTGCAGCTCTGCTTCGTCAATGTCAAGCGTAAGGTCCATGTACGAGTCCTCCTTTTCAATTTGTTTTGGCTTGGACACGGGGACGGGTTTCGGCGGGGGAAGGCGGTTAGGAGGGGGCGGGTTGGCGGTGAGTTTCGGACGATGTGCCGCTTCGATGAGATCGAGCTGGTTGAGGATACCAGAGTTGAGTTCATCGGTGAAGTAATCGTCCGAGTTCATCATCTTGGGCGACGTCGAGATGGTCGTCGACGACGAGCTGGAAGAACGCGCTCCACCGCGTCAAGTATCACGTGCTTCGTACAACCCACACACACAACGTTCAACAGTTCGGTTCGCAGAGCCGCATGTCTGCAGAAAGCGTCGCTCGCTGGAATGCCATTCCAATGACACGCACAGAGCAAAACGAACAGGAACAGCCGGGCGCGTCTATACTGAAGGTACTCTGCCATATTCCTTGGCGCCGTTGAAAACACGCCGTACTGCCCTCTTCCCTTCCCCCCTCCTCCAGCGATCAAGATCAGAACAAGGTGACAACACAGACGACAGTGAGGACGATAATGTCTCGCTTGTCTCTCGCACCCCTTCCCCGCCACCGGGGGATGCAATCGATGTCGACAAGTACGATGAAGACATCCACCTCCCTCCGCGAGAGGTCATCACCGTCGAAACCAAGATCAAGAGTACGAACAAGGGATTCGCAATGCTTGCAAAACTTGGTTGGTCGGAGGGACAGCCACTCGGACTATCAGGAGACGGTTGGTCCCTTACTCATCTTTGGCCTCACTGCTGATGCGTTTCATTTCTAGGACGTGTTGACCCTATTCCTTTTCAGATAAAAAATGACTTGACTGGCCTTGGGAAGGTCAACCAGGATGTCCGCATGATCGAAACTACTGTGTCACAGAGGCGCGAGTTAGACTCTGAGCGTCAACGCAAGGAAACACAAGACCAACGCAAAGCTAGAGAAGTATACCACTATATCCACTTGTTCGGGACTTGCCCTGATAACTGCCTTGTCACCGATAGGACATTGTCGCCAAACGTGCAGCCGTCAAGTCAGAAATCACTGACACTCTAAGGCCATTTTACTGCACTCTCTGCGAGAAACAGTTCCAGAACGTTGCTCAGTATGACGAGCATACCAACTCTTATGCGCACCACCACAAGGCACGTTTGAGAGACATGCAAGCCAACGCTCGCTTGGTCAACCAAGAGGAGTTGGAGAAGCGTAAAGACAAGGAACGGAAGAGAGAGGAAAAGGAGCTCAGGAAGCTTGCCAGAGCTCAAGGCATCAAGATGGCGAAACCTGTCGCTACGACCCTCGCTCCTGTTTTGACCCCCGAAAATGACGCAGGGTCCGCGAACGAACCAAAACCTAGTGGATTTAAAAAGGCTGGCTGGGCAGCAGTCACCGCGGTACCCGACACGAACTTGAAGCGCTCAGGCTGGGTAGCGGACAGCTCAGCTCCGCCCTTGCCTACACAGCTACCTCCACCTCCCCCTGACAACCCTACTGTCGCTGCGCCGCCGGCTTTGCGATCGCTTCCGGCGTCTGGTGCTCCCATGTTTCGTGCTGGGGGATGGACGTCTTTGGATTCCGATAGCTTTCGATATGTCCCCCCTCCACCCTCACCTCCTGCACCGTCTGTATCACCTCCTCCGCCTCCTGGGGGCCCTCCTACTCCTCCAGCATTCCCTCAGAACTACCGTGAATCTCATGCTCATGCACCCCGTCCTCCTGCAAATGCCTTGCCGTCACAGACTCTCCCACCATCCTCGCTGCGTGCCTGTCTTCCACCGCCACCTGTTGCACCCGCAAAATCAGGCTGGCAGCAGTGGAAGCAAGGAAACAACTCCAAACGCAAGTGACTTTGTACCTATGCACTTATTTCGCCGATTTGAGCTTCTATCGGAATTTATGCTCCCATGCTTGTTCCGTCTCATGCTACACGAGTGCTTGAATGTTGACTATCGCTACAGACGTCACAGCCGATAAGTTTCTCGACGTGACAGCATTTCTACTTGCTCTAGGCAGAACACAACCGGTTGACTAGAATTAGCTGACTACACTTGTTCTTTAATTTGTTGATTGTATGTATGAACGCGGATGCTGATGGACGAGAAAGAAATGAGGGTGATGCAAGCAGGTGCTTCGAAGAAAAAGTTATAAAGATCAAGAGAACACATCATGCCATTATGAGAGAACAAGCCCTCACCCTGCGGCACGCGAAGAAAGTAAAAAAACCCCAAAACCCAAATACACCGAAGCACGTAATCAGTCCGACTCAGTCCCCGAGCTGTCGTCAGAACTCGAGTCCGAAGAGTGGTCACTATCATCATGTCGGGGGATAGGAGCGGGAGTTGGCAGAGTTGGGTTTCCTGAAGGGTTGTCGAACAATTTCATACGCTCCTCTAGTTGCCGAATCTTCTCTGCCTCGACATTCTCGTCCATGCTTTTGCGTTTGAGGCCACCAGTACCAGTGCCCTTCCCTGTCGCACGACTACGCTTCTGTGGTGGTTGTCGCAAGGGCCGGAGTACGAAGTTGTACAGTTTGGTGAGGACGTTTACAGGAAGAAGATCGATCTCAATCTCGATCTCTTCGGTGCTCTGAAAATATAGTCGGATGCGTTGCATCCTTGATGGAGCAAACGACTCACGTCACGAATCTCGGGGACGCCTTCATGGATGATTTGAATGACTCTCTCCAACTTCGGCCCTTCCAGTTGCGTTATCGCCTCACTCAGGTCCTTTTTCTGATCAAACGACAGCGTGTCATCGTCTGCAATCTGCTTTTTTGCTTTCCGTTTCACCGCGCCGTTCCCAGCATTAGCAACTTTGGCGTTACGGGAGGCAGCAGACTTGGAGGTCGAGGCGGCTGCGGGCTTCGACTCCTTCTTTTTCTTTTTCTTCTCCTTCTGAGGTTGACTCCTCAGAGCGAGCAGGTTGCCTCGCATCGACTCGATTTGTGCCTCCATTGTCGCAATCCTACCTGTGTATGACAATACGTCAGTACGAAAGTAGTGTTATGCGGCATCGATGGACCCACGGTTGCGTTCCTCCTCTGACTCATCTTCCTCCTCCTCCTCCTCTTCCTCTTCGCTCGCTTCCCGTAGCGGTGGGAGATTCTTCCACTTCTCGTCAAAAAGGCGTTGCAACTCGATGCCCGCTTGATTGACAGGCGTGCCGGCAGGGTTGAAAGTAAAGCAATTCCGGATCATTAGCTTGAAATCGTCGAAAAACTTCGATGCATTCGGGTACTCGCGGTTTTCCAATTTCTTCCGCATGGTAGACAGGTCCATTGGCTTCTTGATGATCTTGAAGTACGACGGAATCTCCAGCTTGACCGGATCTAAGGTGCTTCCATCAGTGGTAAGGTGCGACGCACGAATCTGATACTGACCAACTGGCTCGTAAAATGGATTGGCGACAGTCCAGTGTTGTTTCCGATGCAATTCCGCCAAGAGTTTGACGCAAAACTTGAGCTGCTCTGCCGTACCATCGTCCTTGACAACCTTTGCTTTCCGCGGCTTCTTTGGCGCATCGGAATATGGTAGGTCCTTCGGAGGAGGAGGGTGAATCTCTCTCTTTGGACGTGCAGATGCCTGTTCAATGTCGTTGCGACGAATCACGGGGACAGAGGTGGACGCGCGCCGTGCAGGGGCAGGCGGCGCGGAAACTTTCTTGGTAGGTGGGGGAGGCGGGGGAGGCGTGGCAATTTTCACGGGGGGTTTGACCTAACATGCGGTTAGTATCTATTCCACGACAACCACACACACTCACATACCACTTGTGGTGGTGGCAGATTCTTAATTTGCTTGTCGAAAACAGACTCAACGTGCTTGCCCGCGTTGGATATGGCGTGATCTGGCCCGTTGAACGTGAGACAATTGGTGAATATCAGACGAACGTCGACGATGAATTCGTCGGCGTTGTTGTAACGAGGGTTATTGGGATTTGGGTCGGGTTTTTGAGGGTTGGAAGACATGAGCTTGCGCTCAATCGACCCAAGATCCATCG
>JBBPJP010000901.1:0-13132 GCA_038088775.1 Boletus barrowsii | reverse complement strand
CACCTCCATTTCCTCCAGTGTTAACGGACCAGCTGGAACTCTTTGGAACACCTCACTCGCCCAGTACTGGGCGTCTTGCTTCCGACAGTGACAGCAGTGAGGATGGGGTTTCAGCAACACCCCACAATGACACTCCGGTTCCCAATTCCATGTCCAAGCCTGTCTCCCACCAGTTTAAACTTGCTCATGCCTTGTCCCCTGATCAGAAGAAGACTACCCCTACTCCGACTGGCATGAGCAAAAACCCTTGGTCTCGTGGTGTCAGTCTTGCCTCCTCCCTATTGAGCCTGGAAGACTCAGACCACACACCCGTGTCCTCCTCTGATGACACATCCAGTACCCTCTCCAAGGACTCGAAAATCCCAAAACCTCCAGGGGAGCCAGGTCGGCCAGGGAGAGGAGGCTATAATCTTGAAACTGCCCTCGATTGGAACCACAAAATGTTTGTGAAATTCAAGGTAAGGCAGTTCTCTGGTCTCGGAGGAACTGGCTCATGTTTTATTTCCAGACGTTCACCCACAATTTGATTGACAAGCATCTCGATGTTACCAAATGTGCCTCAGCACAAAGCACCGCTCTCATGAAGCTCGTGCGTGACAAGGTAGGTGATGTCCACAACTCATACCAAATTTATAGCCTCACTTTGCTAGGTTCAGGATAAGTTTCCCGACCTCAAAAACTACAGCAACTGTTGGCCCGTCAATGATATGATTATGATGTGTCTCAAGTACACTTTGAGTCATGCTAGGCGCCGGGAGATGGAGATGGCCGCCGGAAAGAGGAAGAGCTCGAAGGTTGGTGTATACATTCCATTCAGTGTTCTTTATTCTAATGCTATCGTGATGCTTAAAGCACTAGATACCTACTTGTCCGTCCTTATTGTACTGTACCATTTCCGCCCATTATGAACTGTTGAGTGTCGAGTAGACTGGCAATTTGGCGTATCTCAAGATCTCATGTGGTGCCCACTTATTGGTAATGATGGTACATTGGCCCATTCAAAGCGTTGACACGTGATGTGTCACATGCCCCGTGCACACTTGGTTCAAACCTCAAGGCCTCATCGATTCATTGATCATCCACTCATCAGTAACAATGTTGGCCCATTCAAAGTGTCGACATGACTCAAGTCATGGGGCTGGCAGATTCAAGGCAACATGATGCGCTCACCACATGCCCTGTGCACGCTTGGACGCATTCAAATCATATCTTTCATTGACAACATGAAGTTCAATATATTACATGCTAACCAACACAACAACTCTGTAACCTATTACTAACATGGTTGCTTAGAGGCTTCACAAAGGTAAGTGACTGTGGAAGCTGCTGACGTCCAGTGAGTCTGCTGATATGACGAACAAAACTGCCGGAATCTGGTAAGCCCAAGTCCCATTGAGTACCCGGCTGACTTACGAATGCATCATAAAATCAGCGATTACAGAATCCCTACCTCTCATGTTCACAGCAGAAGCTATCCCCCCAATTCATACCACCACAGCGTCACTGCGAAACTGGTAGTCCATCCCACTCAGGATTGGATTTGGCAGGAGTAAACAGTGCCACTTGAAGAAGATACGGAAGCAGTACGTATGTCATCCTTCGTGTACAGTGACCTGACAATCATGCACGTAAGGTTGCAGTCCAGCATCTTGGAGCAAGCTCTCGGGAACAGGAAAGCGCTGCGCCGAACGGGACAGGCTAGAGCATTGGGTCTGCATCAGCACCTGGCGTGGCTTTGACACTGATGAAGAATATAGCTGGCATTGTATGTTTCGCTCGGCAGTCTAGCTGAACCGTTACAATCACGAACTGATCTGAAACAGAGTCACTCACTGTGTTGGATGGCAAGATGTACAGGCATGTATTCATCATTTGACGTATCAAAGGAGTGAGTGATTGTATGGGTGGGTGACCAGCACCAAAGAATGGTGATGTGGATGGGTGACCTTTGTGGGCAATTTAAACGAGTGAGCAGTGCCCCAAATTATCCATAACAATAAGCACTAATACAATAAGGTTTGGATCCGCCCATCTATGTCCACACTAATCGGTTGTTTAAATTTCCTTATCCTTATCCGTATAGGGTGTGCCCATTACTATCGGTCATTCCATTACCTTCTAACAAAAAAACCAGGGCAGAGATTGTGACATTAGCGAGGTGGACTGAACAGAAATGCCTGACTAACAAAAAAATACTGCTTGGTATGGTCATTGGCAACAATTTGACCAAACCGAATACGATGCTGACAAAAAGTTGGCCTAGCAACGTTTTTGTGTGCTATGGGCTGGTATTGTTTTCAGCCATCACTTTTGTGCACCAATCCATCTCAAGAGTACAAAATCGCGAAGGTTGCAAGGCCGGCAACCAAATGTCAATGATGCGAATCGTGTCTTCCATGCCAGGTGCACTTTCGATGGACGCCATATGTACTATACCGGAGCAGACAGATCCCCTCTCCCTCGCAGAGGAGGGCTCATCCAATGTTCGAAATGCAGAAACCACCCCTTGTCAGTTGCCCAGACACATCGTGCTTTCCCCAGACGACATGGATACCACCTGTCATCAGGCGCCCATACCTGCCGTGGTCGCCCAGAACGAAGGAATTAACTGTCAGCTTGGGGTAGCCACATTGGGTCAACAGTTGGCCGATGACGCTACGTCTGAGAGGGTAAGGTAGCTTCTGTCACTTAGTGATTGTCACTCACTTTATATTACTACTAAGGGAACTGTAGTATTGGTTACTGGTATGCTAGCCGCGTCGAACAAACGATCGAGCAATGATGATGCGGTCAAAGGGGTAAGTTAGATTGTTCGCTTGGCATTTACTCTCACTCATATTGCTGAAGGGGGCCGCAGCAGTAGCTGGTGGGCTAACTACAGCGAATGAATGTTTAACCAGTGGCAATACTATTGAAGGGGTAAGTTAGATTCTGTTGCTCAGTGAACTCTTACTTACACATGTAATCGCTGAAGGAAACTCCAGCGATTGCTGCCGGTAAGCATCGCTTTCGGGAAGTAGACTTCTCGCAGTCTCTCCGCTTGGAACTCCACAAGAGGGACAGTCTCGTTCAGCAACTACATCTAGAGCTACAAAAGCAAGGACAGGTTGGTGGAAAAAGAAAACATGGGTGGCTGTCTTACTGATTGTATTTTAGATGCTCTGGATGGAAGGTGAACATACCGCTGAACAGTACAGACTACTATATGACCAGGGTCTCGCGACCACCCAGGAGAAGTATGAGAGCCAAGCTTCTGATATGTGATCTCTTCTCGCACTCTGAGAGAATGAAATGCAACTTCTTCATGAAGCAATGGAGGTGTGCCGTCTCACCCGAGAGCAGGATATTGCTCACATTCTATCAGGCACAAAAGGTGCAGGTTCAGCATGAACATGAGCTTGCAAACCAAGTGTATGCAAGTGAATGGAAAATAATGCACAATCAATTTGAGGTGCATACTGACAAGCTCATTATTGTGAGGTCTAACATCTATCAGAAACAAATTCAAGCACAGAGAAATGAACTTGAACAATTCTCACACACCAACCTTGCAAATGTGCTACAGGAGCATGACTGCGATATTGAAATGAAAACGACAGAAATGGAACAACGTCTACAAGATGAGCTCGGTAAACTCTCACAGGTGATAATGGTAAGTTCTCTCACTAAGATGCCTGCTCTACGATGGTGTCTGACTGAAGAGAAGGCAGAAAAAGAAAGGGAGCTTGCCAGCATGGAGCAGTGATATGCTCGTCGTGGAGTACGGGTAAGTAAATGTGCCTCATATCCTCCTGTAGCTGGTCTCTCAATCATAGTCGATTCTAGTTTGCCACCCCAACTTCAATGCCCGCTTCTGTACCCGGTGCCGACAACACATTGGGCTTGGATGACAGCTCTTCAATTCCAGCTCCTTCCAACGACACAACACGATTCATGTCACCAAGCCCTCATTCTGGGACTCAGATGCCCACTGTTACTCCATCCTTGGATGTGATCAAAAGAATCAAGCGTATTCGAGGGGTTTTGTGCAGAACGTGTCTCATGGGAGTATATCTAGAGGTGATTCCATGCAAGCAACAACAAATAGCATACTGATGCCAGCACTTCCCTAGGATGGACTGTCGGAGACTGGTGCAACATCCACAGCAGCTCCCAATTGCCCTACCCCTCTTGATCACCCTACAACTGTGCCACCTGACTGCCCTATACCCACTGTCCTCAACGAGCATGAACTACCCCAGAACTTGATGCTAATCACCAATGCCATTGAGACTGCTCTACGAAGTGTTTTCGTGGGTGATGGCCCTAAGCAGATGAGCCCCCTCAAGCACTCCCCTCGGTGTAAAAAAATTGAGGATGAGGAGGTCAATCTTGAAAGGGCATCAGAACCAAGCATCCATCGAGACTTTATTCTGGTACAGCGCCTCATGTCCACTTGGTTACAGTCTCTCATCATTAACATGACTGCAGAACGAAGTCCGACGCCTCTTCAAAGATGAATTTGGAATCACGCAAGATGTTGATTTTGTGGCTCACCAGCCGGCCTCCCTGGATGATGTACAAGCTTACGAACATGAAGACGGTCTGGGACCTGATCCTGAGCAACTCACATTTGACCTCTCCCAAGGATACAACTCACCTTGGAACTCAAGTATCCTTGAATCTCTCCTCCGCGAGTTTCAAGCATGCTGCAAGGATGAGAGCTGGCCCGTCAAGAAGTCGGACAACTATGTTCGTCAAGCCCTCAAGAACCATTACAAACGGCTGTGCATAACTTGGTTGAGAGGCCAGCCCAGGCTCACAAGTAATGGCATTCTAGAAACCCTGGCAGAGGTTGAGGAACGAATGCTTGAACACTTGAAGCAACTCGGAAAAGCTAGCCGACAGAACACCCATCGCCGCAATGTGAGTTTTCCTCTTATGGTCACCAAATAGATTTGTAGATATTTTCAGAAATACCTTTGACGGGTTAGTACACTCAATGGAGTCGTCAAGCTCAAGACTGAGAGTGGAGACAATGATCTCGTTGTGTGGGAGTGGCTCCAACGTCTGGTCCACTTCCTTGGGAAAAACGGTATGAGTTCGGAAGAGAGTGCAGTGGAGAACAACTTTGAACATGTCCTTTGTGTCAAGAACATGGAATGGCGACATTGCATCGACCGTGAGCTCGACATTGTAGACGTCGAGCACATTGTTGACAGCGACATCTTTTCTCCCCGAGGTGCTAAACCTTTCAAGCGGATCCGAGCACTCGACAACCCCATGAGCTCATGCGACACAGTCAAGGGTTTGCAAGTGGTTCTCTATGACAGGGCTTGGTTTTCGAGGCTCACACAGCAGGAAATTGACACATTAGCAGTCGCCACACGTAAGTTCCCTTGGATGAAAGTTGCGACACTGTGATGGGGTAATAACAGTATGTCTATGACTCGTTGTATCTGAATGAGTTTTGATAGCTTTGTTTTAGAAACTGAGCTCCGAGTCACTACGTAGACGACAATCTTATGTATTTCTGATCTTCAATATCATTGCCCACCTCCACCTATGGCTGACTTGGATGTAAGTAAGTATTGGCCACTCATGTCACATGCACAAAGCCTTCTCGCTTCCACGTGCCACGTCATCCGCCTCTGCCACGTTGCACAAGGAGCGCCCAGAGGGAGTCACCTTATCCACCTTCGCTCACAAGGGCGTGGTTGGCTGGTTCGTTACCAACTTTGTTCACAATAGTCAAGATCGAGAAGGTCGACACATTAACATTCTACACCTGTGTCAGCGAGGTGGTAGTTGTGGCGGTGATGACTAGTCTTGCGACTCCAAGTCGTAGGATCATCATGAGGTGGTTGGACCCACTTGTCTATCCTCGATACGGCCCACAGCACTGTGATTGTTACGGTTTACTAAGGGGCACTGGTTTTCTTTTCTTTCATTCGCTCGACTTTCGTCTTACTCATTCACTATATGTTGTATTCCGAGCAGAGCCGTCCTCTGCAACACCTTACGAAGTTGTATTTGTAGTGGAGTCGTCCTCCACAACTACCAGATATGTTCTCCCGATTCTCTTCTCTTTCGTCTTACACGGCGCTCCGCTATGCCCGTTCCAGATTAGTATTCCTTTCTGTCCCGCCGCAACTTCCTTATTCAGACTTCATCAGTTGCGGCTAATCTTGATCTATTTCACATTCATGCTGCGCATCTATTTTTACTTCTGACTTCGATGCTGCGCATCATATGGAGACGGAATCCCTTCGGGCTCCTGCTCCTTTACTTCTCCTTATATCCAACACTGCCACGGGGCCTACCATATATATAGTCTCTTCCTCTCCCTGTATTTCCCTAAGCTAGTTCTACGCAATATAGCGTTATTCTAGTGACCTTCGAGTCTAGTGAGCCTTCTCAGGTACCTAGATAGAAGAGACCCGTCGAGTTTTCGCATCGTCTCGAAGATAGACTTCTTTCGCAGAGTACTTCGTTCCTCGTCTCTACTCGCTACGTCCTCCATATCACAGCACGCTCCATCGTCACTATGCTGTGCATTACAAAAGAACTAGCTTTTCCCCTTGTCCCTACTTTCACGTAGAGGACGCACCCCACCACCATTTCTCGACCCGGCAGATTCAGAGCTCCATCGGACTCCCCACCGTCCACAGTGTCTACTCCACACCCCTCCCCACTTCCTAGACTTCATCGTCTACCTGACGACCACCCCTTCTACCTTGTACTCCCCGATCGATTCTCTTCACCTGAGAAAATCGCAGAGTACCAAGAACGTCAACAGGTTCTTGCAGAAATCAACCGAAGCCAGGGTTGGAACACGGGCGCCCTACCCACTGTTGCTGAATTAGCTGCCATCCCCCCGGTCCCTCTCCTTACCGCACCTGACTCTCCAATCGTTCCTGATGAGGAACCCTCTGTCGCATACCACGACCCTGACCCGGAACCGACCGGCTTGCAGGACATTGACCAGGCTCCAGAAGACGAAATGGTATCAGAAATAAAGGCCGGCCTTCCCGAGGACTTCTCCGGGGAGGCAGAGGACGCCAACAGATGGCTCCTATTGATGAACGCCTACTTCCTAATCAACGACAAGTTATTCTCCGAGACCACTAAATCCCTTACTTTCCTTAACAAGATAAGTAAGGGACGGGGAAAGACTTTTGCGGAAGGATGGCTGATGAAATTGGCAAACCCACATGTGCCAAATGAACTAAAGACCTTCAAAACAATCATGGATGTGTTTGAAACCGCTTTCTCCCCATATGATGTAGCTGCCAAAGCCAGGATAGACCTCTCAAAACTGAGGCAGACCTCCGGAAAAGACACAGAAGGAACATGGAGCGATGGGTTCACAACATACGCTTCGCAATTCCAACTTCTTGCCAAAAAGTCTGGCATCACCGACCCCAACGCTCTCATTGAATGGTTTATCCATGGCCTAAGCCCCCACCTAGCCACGATGATCCTGTCGTGCGAAAAGACGCCTACTACCTACCAAGAATGGATAAAGAAAGCTGGCCAATTCTCCCAACAACTGAGGAGGATAGGAGATCTTAGAAAAGGAGTCGCTCATATCCCAACTCCTTACTCCCGAACAAGTCACAAGGACCCGTACATGATGGACGTAGATGCCATACGTCTCTCGCTGACTCAGCGCGCTGAGTATATGCGGAACAACAAATGTTTTGTCTGCCACAAGGTTGGCTGTAGGTCGTCCAACCACGGATCTGGAACCGACCAGACTTCATGTCCCCGCCTGATCACATCCTCCGGACGCTCCGCACGTCCTACATATAAGACCCCACAACAGAGGGCACGGACCACCACTACGGAGGAGGATGATGAAATTTCCGCGTACCTAGAAAGTATGGGCACGCATGAGAAAGGCGCTGCGATAAAGATCCTCAAAACTGCTTTCGGGGAGGGCAGCTCGTCCGCGGACGAGGAGGCTGGCTACCAGGCCACGGCTGATGTAAGAACGGCCACTTACCAAGAATGCCAAAAGGAAGCGATCAGGGCAGCACCCAGAGCCAGGGCTGTACGATCTGGACCATGGAACAATAGGTTTTCCACCCTAGCGCCAGCAGACCTCTGGAGGGCCACCTCGGAGGAAGTCCTGGGGAATAACCCAGGCACGTACGCAAATGGTGATAATGTCCAACCAATGCTGGATGCGGATGCAGCTACTCCCGAAGGTCAAGGGACGGGGCTTGGACCGCAACCCTCTTCGCAAGAGACCACTTCGAGAAACACAGTCAAAAAAGGAATAAAGGTGGCAAAAGTGGTGAGCGAAAAGGCAGGTGCTCAGAACCGACCGAGGCAAGGGACGCTTGGAACCGACCAAGGTCATGATACTCCTGGAACCGACCAGGGTTTTTGAAAGGCAGCAGCAGGTCGGCGTCGTTGGCTGCCAATAATTTTATTCACAAATGTTCTCCAGTATTCGTGTCAGGGGTTTCGTCACAATCCATATCCATTCCCGTCACCTGCTACCCCCCTGACCGAACTGCATTCAAAAGCGTCGACACAAAAGCCCTCATCGATTCCGGGGCAACCGGTTGCTTCATCGACTACACAACCGTGGTAGCATGTGACATTCCCACGACATGACTAAAGACTCCCCTGTGGGCGAGCAACGTGGATGGAACACCAAACCAAAACGGCCTAATACGAAAACAGGCATCGGTGGTAATTCAACGCGGAGAAACCACTGAACTCCGAGACTTCCTTGTTATTGACTGTGGCAAGGACGACATGATCCTAGGGCTCCCTTGGCTCCGTGATAAAAACCCGGAGATTAACTGGAGTACAGGAACCGTCCGCATCCCGGATATGGAACCGACCGTACAGGAGTGCACGAGGAAACGAGAAGATGTAGCGGCCGAGGCCTACACTATAAACGTCTTCAACAGGAAATGCCAGACACAAAAAAAGTTGGAAACGTAAAGCTCGATGGTGGAAGCAGAACGAACCAAATAGTTGTCTGATGGTACCTGACGTGGACCCGACCACGCAGCGGGATGACGTACTGGGGCTCATAGCATGCGAGGAGGACGAAGATGAGCTGTCTGGACCATCCATAAAGAAAACAACAATTTCGACTTCTCTAGCCCAGGATGCAGAGAAGGTCAAGGTGGAACTCCCACGGGACTTCCAAGACTTCATGGACGTCTTTCAAAAAAAAGAAGACGGTCCCCTTCCGCCCTACCGCTTGTTCGATCACGGCATAGATCTAGATGAGTCATTCAAACCAAGGGTTGCAAAGGCCTACCCGCTCAATCCAAAGGAGCGAGAGGCATGCAAAGACTTCATTGACGAACACTTAAAATCCGGACGCATCCGTTCATCAAATTCCCCCCAAGTGTCTCCATTCTTCTTCGTCTCAAAGAAAGACGGTAATCTTCGCCCCTGCCAAGACTACCGCTATCTCAATGAGCACACCATCAAGAACGCGTACCCTCTCCCGCTTATTGGAGACTTGATGGATCAGCTCAAGAGATCCCATTACTTCACGAAGATGGATATCTGTTGGGGCTATAACAACGTCCGGATCAAAACTGAAGACGCCTGGAAGGCGGCGTTCATAACGCCCTTCGGCCTCTTTGAGCCTCTCATCATGTTTTTCAGCCTCTGCAACAGTCCTGCAACTTTTCAGTCGTTTATGGACTTCATTTTCAAGGATATGGTGGCGGAAGGATGGTTGGTCATCTATATGGATGACATGTTGATCCACTCCAAGGATCTCAAGGAACACCACGAACAAATGAGGCGAGTTTTGGAGCGGTTACACGACAACCGGCTCAGCCTCAAATTGGAAAAATGTACGTTTGACACATCCAAGGTCGAGTTCCTTGGGATGGTCATCCAAGAGGGTGTCATCGCGATGGACCCTACCAAGCTCTCAGCAATCGACACCTGGGAACCACCTACTTCGGTTCGCGCAGTCCGCTCATTCATAGGGTTCTGCAACTTTTACCGCAAGTTTATTTCGAACTTCTTGGAAATTGCTAGGCTGATCTTGGATTTAACAAAAAAAGGGCAGCCGTGGTCCTGGAGGCACGAGCAACAACAGGCCTTCGACCTCCTCCGTCGGGCCTTCACCTCACAACCCGTACTCGCAATGCCGGATACCTCGAAATCATTCTTTATCATGACAGACGCCTCGCTCACCGCGACTGGAGGCGTGCTGATGCAGAAGGACGCCAATGGCGACTTACACCCTTGCTGCTACATATCCAAGACGTTCTCACTGGCGGAACGTAACTACGACATCTATGATCGAGAACTTCTAGTGGTTATACACACACTAGAAGAATGGCGGCATTATCTCACCGGAACCGACTGGCCCGTCACTGTGCTCACAGACCACAAGAATCTGTGCTACTTCAAGGAAGCAAGGAAACTATCTAGGCGGCAAGCTAGATGGATGTTAACGTTACAGGACTATGACCTCCTGTTCCAACACGTACCCGGGAATAACATGGGCCCGGCGGACGCTCTATCGTGGAAGGAGGCCCTGGATACCTCAGACGACAACACTGAGGTTACCCTACTTCTGGTAGAGGTCTTCTTAAAATGCATCGACCTCGACCTCCGGACTGCTATCGAGCAGTCAACCCCCTCCGACGCCTTCGTCATCAGCCAGCTCAAGCAATTGCATGAGGGTACCTTGGGAATCCCTCGCTCATCCCCCCACGACTGGCGCTTTGACGGAGGGTTACTCTTTTTTAAGGATCGGGCTTACGTGCCTGAGGCTCACCGAACCGACCTCCTCCACTCTCTCCATGACTCGCCTGCGGGGGGTCATGGCGGTTACTACCGAACCGTAAACATGGTACAGCGTGACTATTGGTGGCCTGGCCTCACTTCGTTTGTACGTCGCTTTGTCCAAGGATGTGCAACTTGCCAGGCCAACAAGGTCAACACACACCCCACCGTCCCACCGCTTACCCCTCTTTCGGTCGCCTCCACATGCCCCTTCTCCACCCTCTCGGTCGATTTGATAATGGACTTGCCACCATCCAAAGGATATGATTCGGTTATGGTCGTGGTCGACCATGGCCTAATGAAGGGGGTAATTTTCACCCCAACTCATAAAAGCGCGGACGCCGAGGGCGTTGTGCAACTATTCTTCGAAAAGATATTCCCACGTTTTGGCCTCCACGACAAGATCATCTCGGACCGCGGTCCCCAATTTGCCTCAGCCTTCGCTCTGGAACTAGCGAGGCTCCTTGGATATGACCCGCTTCTCTCATCCGCCTACCATCCACAGACTGACGGAGAGACAGAACGGGTCAACCAGGAATTGGAAATGTACCTCCGGATCTTTTGCAAAGGAGACGCCACTCGGTGGTCGGATCTTTTACCCATGGCAGAATACCATCACAATTCTTCCGCACACTCCGTAACTGGGAAAACACCATTTTCCCTCATGCTAGGGTACGAACCAAGGGCCTACCCAACCTTCGCTAAAACAACCTTCCTCCCTGCCCTGGAAAAACGCCTTGGAAACCTTGACGAAGCTTGCAAGGAAGCCCACACCGCCCATGAAAAAGCCCAACGCTACATGAGAGAACATCTCTCATCCAAATTTAAACCCTGGAAAGTCGGAGATAAGGTATGGCTCGAGGGCTGTAACCTGAGACTTCGCTACCTGTCCCGCAAACTAGCCCCTCGACGCAAGGGCCCCTTTGAAATCGAACAGGTCATCTTGCCTGTATCATACAAACTCCGCTTACCACGAACTTGGAAAATCCACAACGCCTTCCACGCCTCCCTGCTTACCCCGTATAGAGAAACTGTGGAACACGGAGCAAATTTTGTTCCACTTCCACTGGATATAATAGACGGGAAGAGGAATTTGAAATCGACCAAATCTGGTCTCATTGGGGTTCCACCCGACGCCGCCACTATCTCGTTTCATGGAAAGGATACCCATCCTCCGAAAACACTTGTGAACCCGAACACAACCTAATTGGGAATGCTGCGGACGTCCTAGAGGCTTATAAAGCCAGGGATCCGGTGGCCTTTCCCCCGAAATAACCCTTCCTCGTCCCCATTTTACCGCTGAGTGTCGAGCCTTGCTCCACTACCTATCACCTATGACCATCGATGTCAATCCCGCCATCTTACCTGTACGAATTCACCGCCTCCCAGAGCACTCAACACATCTTATACGCATCCATCCTCGAGAACCCCGCTGCTTGCCTCGCAATTTACAGAATTCCCGCCTGGAGAAATAGACCTTTTCTCAAATCTCTTTTCATCATCTTTCGTACATACGCCGCAACTCGTACCCTCCACGCTCAACTCCTTCCCGATGGGACCTTGCCTGTCTACACCACTGCCATGGGACAGGCGATCTGCGAGTCCAGAGAGGCCATCCTTGATGCCTTCGCAGAACACAGATTCAACAATGTCCTCATGGGACTTCCGCTCCCCCTCTTCTCCCACATCCTCAGACCCCTGTTTTCTGCCATGCCTGCCAATCTCAGACGATACTACCTGGACGACAGTGCCAATCACCCATGGGATGGGCATACTTGGGCCAGGAATGATCCTGAACATCACTACTGGGCAGATGACTCAACAATCGCCCCTTCCTCCCCATCGTCCACCCACTCCTCATCCCGTGATGCCACGCCCGTCCCTGCCACAGATGGACAGAGAGTTAGTGGAGTTGCTGGAAGCATTAGCGGAGGAATTCTTTCCTCCTCCTCCGAGCAGGTCTCTGCCGCCGAGGCTATCACCTTCCTTGCCACTGTCCCCCTCGTCCCAGCCGGAACCCCTCCGCCCGAACACCCCATTCTTCCTGCCAGACATCATCCCTCCACTCCAACACCCTCCTCAGGTCCTCGTCAATTCGCAAAACGTGGCAAGAAGCTTTCATTCAGTCTTCCCACGTCTCATTGCCGAACTGTGGGCCGAGATGGAGCACAACGAGGAAAACCACGGGGACCTTATCCCACTCCCCGTTATAACAAGGACGCCACCCCAGAACCCTCATCATCAGGTACACCCACACACCCTATAGACGTAGATGCCCTCCAAACTCCCCCTCGTCCCGTCGCTCTTCGATGCTTCGTATGTTCCGACCTCGGACATATTCGAGCTGATTGTCCACACTACACGTGCC
>JBBPJP010000900.1:0-13156 GCA_038088775.1 Boletus barrowsii | reverse complement strand
CGTGCTTACATGGAAGAGGTAGGTCATCGGAACGATATCAGAGAGGTTCCAGATAGTAAATTTCTTGTCGATTGTTCCAGCGACGAGATGCTGGTCATCTGGGGAAACAGCCATGGCCAGCACTTCGCTCTGTAGAGGGAAGGTGGGCAGGATTGGCTCAAATGTATTGACATCCCAGAAGTTGAGAGAACAACCCGACTCTGAGCCAGCGACGAGAAACTGATCATTATTGGAGATGCAAAGAGAAGTCACAGAATCGCAAAACTGGTCCCCAAATCTTGATAGGACTGTTCGGCTCGCGATATCGAAACATCTGATTGAACCACGTGGCCCTCCAGCGAAAAGGCGTCGGCCGTCAAGTGTCCAGGCAAGGGAGTAGGTTGGCTTTGTATCAGTTGAGAGACATGCTAATAGCTCGCCAGTCCTACTATCCCAGATGCGGATCGGATCGCTGCCTCTGCCGGAGCAAGCTGAAGCTAGACCGTCGCCTGTTGGAGAAAACTTGACGGAAGATACCAGTGATTCCTCGTGTCTCAACGGACCTGCAATGCGTTCTCTGCTCTCCAACCACCAGACAACTACTGACCCATCTTCCAGTCCAGCTGCGATGCATGAGGAGTCTGGCGAGATGTCCAGAGCCGTGATGCCGGTCTTGCACCGCTCGACTAGCCTGCCGACTTTGTCGTAGCTGATTGTGCTCCAAATCAGCACCTTGCGATCAACCCCTCCACTCACAATCCACTTTCCGTCCGATGAGGCAGCTACGGACCTCATCACCGCACCATCAGACTTCATCGCTGGTTCTACCTCGCCCCAGTCGCTCACCCTCCATCGTCGAATTGACCCATCCTTGCAACCACCCGCAATGTGCTTTCCGTCGGCAAGAAAGACCAACGACGCTATTGGATCCCGGATATCGACATGGCGTAGTCCTAGGTGTTGCATTGTGTGAGCAGTCAGTCCCGAACTCCCGCCAAGTGTATCATTCTCACCCTTCGGTTTATTCCTTTCGTGTGACTGCCAGCTTGAGCCGGTTATTTCTCTGTCTCTCGGCTTTGAAGATCCTATAACGTTCTTCGGTTAGGAAGGAAGGTGACACATGCCAGGGCTTGAAGTGGTAAGTTACCCTCTGATGTTTGCGCATTTCCCTGACGCCCTCGAAGCAGCTTGACTCCCCACTCCCACATCAGTGTTGATCTCTGGAGCGAAGAAGCCTGTCAAAGGGCAGAGGTAACGAAGTTTTAGCGCCCCACAGGGACGGCTACGGCGCTTTCCCCTCATGTCCTGAGTCCTCATGTCCATTTCCTAGAATAGCCTGGTCAATATTCACTGACACATGACCACATCTCCAAAAGAGGTGACTGCAGAAACGTGGTTGATGCGGAGGCTAGGTCAACTGGAAGTAGGAGACTAGGAGTCAGGACTGTTCAACGTTGTCCGACTCGCTCTATGTGCTCCTGATACTTGAGGCACTGAGTCTGAGCTTGGATGTCCACGAGAGAGTCCAAGGGGTCGGCTTGCGTGTGTGGCGACGAATCAGTCAGATAGAAGAGCCAGTAGATCCGAATTGAAACCGAACTGGCAGACAAAGTCGGTCAAGCTGGACCCGGGACTACCTTACATAACGTTGAGCCCCAATCAACACCAAGGGAGTTCCATCGGTCACACTGAGTCAATACGGCGAAAACGAAACAAACATGAGACATAGCCGGAGGTGATATTTCATACAGACAACATGCATAGCTTAGAATAGTCAAATCAGAGTACGCTTAGACGCTTGCCAAACGTGTGCTTCGCAGATGGCTGCGAACCAAAATTCGTGTTCGGAATTATGTTCCTTGACGAGGTTATGCGCAAGCTCGTGGGCGAGCGTAAAGAACCTGGATGCAACCCTCTTATCACTGGAGGAGAGCAGTCAATGTGAAAACAGAACATACCACGATATTTGAGCTCGCTGTGGGTCCCCGTTCTGAACATCCTGGTCGTCTGAGAGGTTGAACATCAGCACGATCTTTGCCACGCCATCAAAGCAAGGAACTACTCACGCCATGCTTCAAAGTATCTCAGGTTAAGGAAGATGCTTCCATCCCGGTTGAATGCAATAGGCCCTCCAGCAACATCACAGAAAACACGTAGCACCGTCAGCGAGAGACCGTAAAGCTCAGCAACATGTGTGATCACATCGACAAAACGACTGAGAACGTCATGCTTGGTGTCCATGAACGTGTCGGGGTCGGGAACATCTACACGAAACAAATTTTCATCGTTCAGTGCCTTCCGATTCATGTCAACAACCATCGTCTGTTACCTTCAGTAGTAAAGACCTCCACCCGCTCAATTTCACCTGACCCCTCCCATAAGTAGTATAATAATGAGGAGTTTTCGAAAACTCACCGCGATGCTCCAGTTTTCCGACCCGTCCAGACACATCACAGTAGCCCGTGTTCGGGAACTCCCTGATATCCTCTACCCTGCTACGTTGATGAAGGAGCTTCCCTCCTTCCGGTTTACATGCATTCATTGCCATGTTTGCGTTTGCTCCTGAGAAATGCATCAACCAAAGTCAGGAGGAATGCTTATGAGACTAACGTATATAACTTTGAGGCATTACTCGACGCGGAGTCCTGAAAAGAGGATGAGTTGTATGAAAACCACCCATTCGTCAGGCTTACCGAGAATATTGGAGAGTCTCCGAGAAGCCCCACCGTGGGACAAATCGATGTATAAGGTTTTGGATTAGACTGACAGTGCTGTTCGGTGCATGGTCGACAGAACGATGTAGCGGCATGGTCGACCCAGACGGGGTATTCCCAGGAAGAGTCACAAAAGCACCAGGCATGAGGCAATCAGTCGAGGATTGGGCGCTTGCGACAACACTACTAGCCCCGTCGATCGCGATCTCTGATCGCTCGGATGCGTGATTCATTATAGAGGTAGTCGTGATGGCTTGTATCACGCGACAGGTGTCAATGGCTTCTTCCGTCAGTTGTGAGTCCTCTGGCAGTTGTTGAAGTCGACTGGAAATCTTGTCAACTAGGCAGGGGCACGAATCCGTTAGACGTCTTTGGACAAAGAACGTTCGTAGAACTGACCACTATACCCCCTTCGCTTCAAAGTCTCCAGAGGTGCGGAAAGAATTGTCCCAAGGAGTAGAGTATCGTTGACTTTAACCGTTCCAAACAATAGCCGACATAGGGACGTTGCGATTCTTTTAGACATGTCGATGAGTACCAGAAAGGAGACTGAGGAGGGTGAATCGTATCAACTCACTCGTACATGTTCGGTTCTGCGTCACCCGAAACCCACAGTTCGACATGTTCCTCTGCATTACGCTGTATAGCTGCCCACACATTCTGACTTCGCGTCATCTGATTGCCTCCAATGGTAAGGGTTTTGGACACGACCAGTCTCTTGCAGACCTTGACTTTGAAATTCTCGGCTCTGAGAAGCGAGACTGGAACTTGGAACTGCGTATGGTTATATCCGCGGAGGAACAACGGAAGCCGCTGGAAGATCAATGTTCCGACTGAGGTAGAGGTACTAGGATTCTTAATCTCATTCAAAGCGTTGTACTTTTCCTCGACTATGGTGCTCAACCGACGACACCCCAGGGACACATAAAACTCTATTGTAAGATGTGGTCAGATGAAGTTAAAGATAACAGCACACACACCTTCTAGCTCGGGAACGTCCTGTGGCGCCACAACGATTGCGTCTCCGAAGAGTTGGTAGGCATCCATATCATCAGCTACGACAATCCCCCCAGGTTCCTGCAAGACATGTTCGTCGTCATCATCTCCTCTCTCATTTAATTTCTTGCGGCGGATTCCGAGTAATATTGGGCTGGACATCATCTTGCTCAGTGTAGCATTGGGAATGTGATGGTTCCGAAAGGCAAGGTCGCGCAACTTAGTCAGAAAGCTGTTTCTCCGGATGAGCTCCAGTTCAAATCAACGGATAGCTTGCGACACGTACCCTCCGTGCCTTTCTGCGAGGTGATAAAATCGCTTGGGATCCTCTACCAAGATCTCGGAAACATCTTTCACGGATGGCTCGTCCTGGGAGCCGCAAGCCCTCAAAAAGCGGTTTGCAATGGAACCAAAATCCACGAAGACGAATAACTTCTTGTGAAACTCGTCTCTCGTACCCTCATTCAGGTAGCATTGGGTGGGGGCCATCCACCTCCAGCCAGTGGAAGATCTTGTTGGAACGATAGGCAATTTGATGAGTTTGGTAAGCTCCGTCTGCGAAAAGCCTGCGACGTTGTTGGAGTAAACTACGGGACAAGACAACAATGATTACCCACTAGAAATACACCCATATAAACATTCAAACCATTCCCGAGCTATTTCCTTATTAGTTGGCGGCTTGGTCTCCAACAGCTGGATCAGCGTAGACGGAAGTGGATGTTGCTGTACCCCGAGTTCAGAGACGGGTGCTTTCTGATATTTGTCCGGTACGATAGCAAAGCCAAGCGCTTTCCACCGAGTATTGAAAAACACCTGGACATTATGTTAGAAGGTTGAATAACGGGAGAAAAACCTTGTACATTTCCCAGTTTTTCCAGGCACGTTTCACCCTTATTTTCAGCAGGTATAAACGCGATATCCCGAAAGTTATCTGGATTGTAAGAATAATGTTTTGACCGAAGGTTGTCACACAAATATTTGAAAGCTGTTTCTCTGACTGTGACATCTGCAGCGCTAGAGAGCCTCACGATCTCCTCCAGAGGCGGGTAATGATGTAAGCCAAGACGATACAAAAGTGCGGCTAGACACCATACGATTAAAGTGAGCTTTATCACAGGAAAGGTGACCATCTACCTTGATCTGATTCATTCTGCCATCTTTCATCCCAGTCAATCACGGGCAACTGAAGTTGCCGGAAGATGTCCAAAGGCGGGTAGAGGTCGATGGCGCGATAACGAGGTCTCTCATCACCATCTCTCCGTGTACCTTCTTCAGTGAAACCTGTAAACGATTCCAACCTGGAAAATTCATCCGGCGTCAGGGTATTCTGTACCGAGACGAGATAGCGGATCAGGTCGGATATACTCCAATTTCCAGTTCTGACCATTCTATGAGTACCGGATGAGCGATCAGACAAGCAGAACGTCACGTAGCTTCTTACCTGTCAAAGAGAAGCTGGGGAGGAACAACTTTTTTGATGCCAATGAATGTAAGGAGGAGTTTCATATCTCCGTTGGTTTCCAGCCCTGCGGTGAAGCGAACAGTTGGGAGGTCGAGATCTTGGAACAATGTGATATTTGTGCTAGAAAGGAACGACTCTTCCGGGGTGAGGAGTCCGTGGGATGTAGGAATACAATTCTTGCCCGTGAATATTGTCTTCGCTAAATGATACAGCTCATCTGACTGTGACGACCATACGCCAGAAAGAACGCTGAGAATGCGCTCGGCCCATTCGGTTGATTGAGTGAAGTCGTATCTCGAGTCAGCAGACATAATTTTCTGTTGTGAAATATGTCGGAGCCAGCCAGCGATGGTGAGCTCCTGCCAACCGAGGCTCGTGAGTTCCATGGGAGTGAACCTCATGGTGATATCATGAGGGATGAGGGAAGCAGGAAGCGGGCCATCAAGGGGGATACTTGCTTTGAGAGACTCCAAACCAATAAAATATTTAATGGAGGACAGCTGCAGTGGAGATTCATTTGCAACACAAATAGTGATCGTGCTCAACAGTTGGGTAGTGTCTTGTAGTGAAGCGTTCTTCCGACTCACCCACCACCGAAGGCAAGCGATTAACTCTTCGCGAGTAAGGGCGTGTTTACGAAGATCTTGGAGGATGTCCAAGAAGGTTACAGGGGATATCTTGTGTTGGTCCGGCAGTGCATTGATGCTCCGCAGGCATTCTTGTACGACATACTGAGGGAGTATCGGTAGGTACTTGAGGAACTTAGCAAAGGCTGGATCGTATTCTTTGATTTCTGGCGCAAAGCGAACACCGGCAGAGGAGAGAAGCCTCACAGGGTCGGCAGAGCATCCGTAGAACGCAGCCTCCAGCAATCGGGCAACCTCCGCGGAAGGTGTGGAATGGTGGAAAGTGAAAAACTTGAGGACATGAAGAAACCATTGTGTTGCAACTCTGTCGGCGGTCGAAAACCTGCAGTACCATCGAAGCCAGCTACTCCTTCCCATGCGTCTCGAATCTTGGAGAGTTCTAGCTCGTACACGGCACGGGATAAGAAACCCCCAACAGATAATAGTTCCTTATTCCAAACTTCCGCAAAAAATGTATAAACTACGCATCCGAGTTCCTAGATAAGCTGCACTTACCAGCAACATTCTTATTACTAGGGGATCATGAGCAATTGAGCGTCATCATGGAGAAAGTGGCTTACACGAAATCTATCGATTCACGCTCTACAGTAGGAATGAAGTACGAAGCCATGTGACCACCAATACCCGTCGTTTGTCCAGTGGCGTGGCCCTGGAAACCAAGGTTAGCAGAAGGCGCAGCACGGCGATACGGAGACGGACAATGAATATACGCGTGCCTATAGCCCTTGGAGCAGGTCAGCCGAAATGGTTATGATCGAAACCAAGTTTACCAACCCGTTCAAGTCGGCACGAAGTCCCTGGAACACAGAGCCATAGAGACCTGTGGGGTCGTTCTGATCTGCGGAGCTCCGATCATACTCCTCTGTCCTGGTCTTCGTAAACCCAATCAACAAGGTTGTGAAAGACAAATAGTTCCAGCGACTGACATAAATCAAGGAATACTTGAGGCGCGATGGTGGCTGTTTCTTTGTAGACCGGAATAATTCCGCTGAAAGTTTCCGGTCCAGTCCGACTTTCACCTCCGCAGCGAACACAGTGAGATCCACTTTTGTTCTTTGCAGTTGCATCGAATCTCTAGGCTGGTGTGGCGATGTCGCGGTCCCTAGCTGGGATGGTTGACTACAAGAAAAAAAAATCCTCAGCGAGACTTGGCAATGCCCTGAGGCGGTTATTTCCGGCACCTTGTAGTGTATACCGCATGCATAATTTCTGCTTCGATGGTTATCGCTAGTTATGCAAACATAGTCATTCGCACCCACACAACTTAAGGGAAACCAGACTCACGGTGGCATTGAAACTCTTCCACATTCATAATGTTTGATGAACATTTGAGTCCCCTGGGGAGGGCAACAGATTGAATGTTCCCCGGCAGCTTCTTGATGCATCCAATACAATGTTCATCGAAAAACACCCCGACTTCCCTTAGATAAATCATGAACGTGATTGAAGATGCGAGGAATTGCATAAAATTTAAAGCTGGGGGTATTGGACTCGCCTCACGCAAAGGCACTCCAAAGGTTGTCCATGAATCGAGTGTCTCTCCCTCGGGGAGGCAACAATGGTGAACAGATAGCTGATGCCAATATGAAAAGTAGCCCCCAGAAAGGAAAAAAAAAAAAAAAAAAACCTGATCCGTGTCATCTTTCCAGCAAAATTGCATCCTCTGTCCTATAATGACGTTTGCGCCGACATAAGCCCATAAGAAATCAACTCATACCGCCAGAAGATACGAATGGGCGCTCCGTCACGGAAAAGATGCTATAAAAACCTACGAAAGAGAGTGACAAAAGGCCTGAAGAAAGCATATTCTACCCACCGACACCGAACGCACCGATCTTCTCCGGGTCAGGATTTCCCTCGGCTGAGTGGAGAAAGGTATAAAGGAATACGGGGGAACGTGATAATCAACACACCAATCTTCGGGAGTCGCATCCAATCTTGCTCTGAAAATACTTTACCGTTGTTTATGAATGACCACTGTACAACCTTGAAGGAACGACTATCAGCAAAGCAAGGTGAGCATAAGAAAAACCAAGGGCCATACTGGTGTAGAGCTGAGATCAGGAAGTGTTGGCAGCGGGACACTGTGGTTCTCTCCCTTTCGCTTCCTCCGGTCCAGGTATGCTGCAGTCTCGAACCGAATCTCGACCACACGTGACTGAGCATCGTCAGAATTCTGAAGTAATTCTCGGAATACTGGGGGGACCCAAGACACTGTAAGGAGACGTGTACTCAATATCAGGAGGTTTCTTACTGGTGAACTCTCCAAGCGTGCCAATACTTTGTGGATCAGCGCACGCTGGTTAACCTCCACCGGTTCATCTCTTCCAGTCCGCCACTGAATGATTGGAGTGGTTCCAACCATCAGAATCCACTGGCAAGGCTGATTACGACAACTAAGTCAGACGCACCTGACTGTCTTGCATCTACGGAACGTTGGGTTCGAGTCGCCAAATCTTATAGTGAAAGGACGAGATGCCGACAAAACGACCACTGAGAACGATTAGTGAAATGGTCACAGGACATGCTAGTGGACTGACGAGCGTTGTCACGGTTTCTGCAGTGCACGCAACTTGTTCCGATGCCTTGCCACTGTGTTTGAGCCTTCTGGAGTCTGGACGCTTGATGCTCACAGAGGTTCGGCGCAACGTTTTGAACTCAGCATCCTCGGTTGCTTTTTCGGCTCCTTGCCACTAGACCGTGGGTTGAATAGGCCCTACCACAAGGCTGGTGCAACTGGCATGTGTAACTCACTTCAAGATTTATACGCGAAATGTCTCCCAAGTGACTACGGATACCCGCTGAGGTTTCCCGAACCAAGCAGTACACTCCCGTCCAGCTATAAAACGGATGGACTGCAGATCGGGGATGTTGGCTATGTTAATGGCGATGGCGCATTCAACGTTCTCTTCAACATTTCTTTTCACCCAAACCATGCTCTCAATAAACGACTTGGTGACTCTCTCACCTTCGATCCTGTTGGACTTGAAGACCATGAAGTTGACGTCAATCACAATGCTATTCCTCTTGGTCGTTCTATTACCTCATCTGGCATAACTCAACCCCGTACCCAGACACTACGAAGGTATTCATGAATATTATTAAAGAAACAGTACTGACGAGTCATGGCTTGAAGGGCTGGTCATTACGAATTCACTCCATCTTCCGCCAGGGGTGCAATTCTCATCCTCCCAGATGGTGCTACATCCTACAACCTCTCAGCCCCAATCAGCGAGCGTTTTCGCAAATTGGCAATGGAGGAAGCTGTTGACTGGTATCGACTAGCTCAAGATACCTGCGGTGACAACATCAAGAATGGCTCCCTCTACCTACTTACTGGATTCTACAAAGCACAGTGTTGGTCCCTCGCGTCGTTCAATGATGCTATAGTTGCAGAAGATCGACACATTTGGGTGGCACCGCGAGAGGGTGGAAGTACTGCGGCTGGAAGAGTTTGGCAGTGTACATTTGGTCTCGATTACCGAGATGGTCCTGCACCGGGCCAATGTGGAACCGTCAATCAAACTGTTTTCATCCGCGGGTTCAAGATCGCAGTACGGGATGATGTGTTGGGATATCTCTCTCAGAAGCCCGAGATTCTGTCGGTGCCTCCTGTTCCGCCGCGTAAAGATCCATGTGGTTTTGCATGGTGGCTCATTCGACTGTTCTGCAAGATAAACACTCCAAAACGTCGTCGCAGGGTGAATGGGGTTGCAGATGTAGATAGGGTACCGCAGTTGTCGCAGGTTTGTGTCGTAAAGCCAGTGTTGGACAATTTCGTTGACTGAGCAATGCTTAGCCCTTCCATCCTTCCGATATTATCACTCAATACCTTTTGGACAAGGTTTGAATGGTGAAATGTCAGAGATTGTCACAGAAATGAAGCTCTCTTTTTACTAGGATCCGAATGCCTTGGTGGCCATTACGCACGATAGCGAATGGATAACCTTGATCGAGGTGGTTCGTTGTCACAACCTTCGGTGCATACCTCTATTTACCTCCCATCCAGGGAAAACTTATGCCCGAGGAACTGACGCAAAAGGACCGCGTCGAAGAGGCCTTATCGGAATACTATTTGGTGGACTCACGACCCCAAAATAGTAAGTCCTGGGTAAAGGTGATCGTCGCTCATCTCTAATTCTCCTTAGGCGCAGTGTGTCTACAAGGCAAAAGGTGGGAAGTCCTTTGTGACATTACTCTGTTCGAAATATCAACCTATTTCGTCAGCACGAAGGCCAGTAATTCGGTATTAATTGACGCCCGTAGTCGTATTCTGTACTGAGGTAGGTATTCAGCAGGAGGCGTTGCCTACATCCGAAACATCTTGGTATAATAAGCCTTTCAATAGCGACTTTCAAGCTGTTATTACGAGTACGTAACCGTAAATTCGTCCTTCTAGAAGTACAACATTCACATCGCAGGTATCCGGACTGAGGATATCGTTGCTGGTTTCGGGCGAATGCCCGTTGGATTTTATGTTGCCGTCCAGTTTGATGGCATCAAACGGAGAACTCGGAATAAGCCAGTACAACTCCACGAAAGCATTGTTGAATGGGATGAGAAGATCCAACTGTGGGTTGTTTTGTATTTCACTAGATTATTGCCCTCACGATTTCTAGGCCATCCGAACCCTCTGCCAAGGTCCAACTCTCTGTATGTGCATCCTTTGAGTTTTCCCCCACGCTAGGAACCGGAGAAGTGCTTCGCACTGCGGAAATCTGTGTAGGAGATTCAGTTGACAACACTCATTGTAGGCATTATATTTTATGGACTAGTGTTGAGTACTGAAGACTAGAACAGTAATCATATTCCCCGCAACTGGCGGAGAATCTGTCTCACCTTGTTCTTCCCTAAAAATGGTTGTGAAGCGGCGGCCCTCCCATACACCAGGAGGTGGTTCAGATCATACCGTACATGCGAGTCCGATGATATCGTGCAAACGCTGCTCCGCTGACCATGGATTGCTGATTAGTTTCACTGGGAAGAATCATCGGATCTCGCACGATTAACTGATCAAGGGCACAATGCTCTCCTTCGTTACCACACCGACCCAAGAAGAGAATTCGTTGCAGACTCTATTGGATTTTTCGAGGGCGCTCTTACGACCTGTCCACCGGACCATCATTGCTACGCTGCTGTGTTGTGCAACCTCGCCAAAGCCTACCTCATCAACTATCAGCTCGACCCTGGGTCCATGAAGCTCTCGACATCCATCTCATATTATCGAAAAGCTCTTGAGATGCGGCCTACTGGTCACCCAGATCGAGTTGCGACCTTGTTGCACCTCAGTGGAGCTCTCTTGTATCATTATGGGAAGCTTGGGTATGAGGAATTTCCGGGAGAGATTACAAAGCTCGCGTCGGAGGTCCAAGAGAGTTGCTCTGAGGACAGCCATGAGCGCCGAGCTGTTAATCTCGCACTTCAAACGTACGCACTCTATGAAGCCATAGTTTCCGTTAGCTTGGCTGCCATCAACAAACTGATACCGGAGCTTCACCAAGCGGTGCACGATATTCCACACGATTATTTTGACAGGCTCCAGAGACTAACCAATCTCGCTCTCGTATTATGGGTCCGTTATGAGTTCGGCGGCGACCTCGTTGACCTCGACGGGTCGATTGCAATGCACGAAGAAGCTATGCGGTTCGCTCCTTCCGTCCATGATTTAGGGACCTACACTCAGCTCTTGACGGAGAGGGAAAACGCGACGTCTGCAGGTGGCTTGTGGAGAGATGCGTTGGTTACCGCTGCCATCGTAAGTGTCTTGTTTCCTCGGATTTGTTTTGTGGGCCTGACGCTCTTGGCTTGGAGTTTGTAATTCCGAGGTTCTCAATATATCGGATCGTATGTGAACGGCTTGAAACAGTTGACCGATTCATGGACGCGGTCGAGTGTTTCCACGAGATGACAAATGAATTGGCACAGAAGATACAAGGCGAGGAGGCAAAGTGGGTTTCTGGTGAGTGATCAACCCTACGCCATGTGGCATCTGGTTGACCATTCCGTCAGCCTTTAAATCTCATTGCTGCAGGAAGCTTGAGAACCTTGGGGATATTGCGATGAATGATGAGCAATTCGATGACGCCGTCTCCCAGTACTCCGTTGCTGTGTCCCTGGGCCCAGCCGCACCACAAGGGCTCTTCATCAAGCGAAGCAAGGCATACATAGCCAAGGGCTTATGGGAGGAGGCGTTGAATGATGCGAACGAGGTGTGTCCCTTTATCTCGCATAACTCAGTTCCTGTTGAAAAGTATGGTTAGGCGATCACGCTCGACCCTGCTTCGTCATGGGCTTATGAGAGCAAGTATGTGGCTTTACAAAAGGCAGGGGACTGCGGAGGTTCGACCGATGCGTACGAGGTGATCTTACAAGATCTCCGCAAACGTGATATCACCAAAGAAGAGCTCGTCGCCTGCATGCGGTGGTGGATTAGTCGGAATGATGTTTCGGTACACAAGACCAATCAATTGTTGGGCGCAATCACCCTCGTCAATGCAAATGCCAGCGCATCTCCCCTTCAGCTATCTTCGTTCAGTTGTTTCATTGGTCCAGACTCACTCAAAGCCCCTTTCCCCCTGGAAGGACCACTTCCTGCGTCCCTCATGCCTCATGATATTACCGCGAGGTTCACTCTTGCGGATCTAATGAGGTTCGATTGGAAAGAGTTTACTGTCACTGACTGGCTTCGGTACATTTCACAACCAGAAACAATGTCAACAGATCCGAGATACGACTTCACTCAATCAATTCAATGGGCCGAGCGCGTTCTAAGCATGCTTTCTAGCGTATGGTCGTCACAGTCAGATGAGCTGTATCATTTAGCAAAAACGATATTCACGGGCAAGAAATGTGTTCCTACATCCCACGGACTCCTCACCCCGGAAGAATCATTCCTTTCCAGCGCAAATATCACCTTGTTTCAAGATCTTGACCTGCCAACTGTTCGCTTCACCGCGGGGTTGGAAACCAAGAGAGATATGGATATGGAACACCTCCTTACGTTCATTGGCGTCAGAAAACATATTCCTCCTCAGCTTCTCTTAGACAAGTGCGTCGATGCAAAGCTCTGCTAGTTTGGTCACTCATCCAATTTATATAGAATGGTCGAGACAAATTGCAATATATCTGACCTGATTGGTTACCTCGTCCAGGTACAGAATACCCTGACTCGCGATGAAATCCTTAGGCTGGAATCATTCACGGGTTTCACTGAGGAAGGTACGCGGGGAGACGGTGGCCAAAGACCTCGCCATCGCGTTATCGACCTCTACCCGCCTTTGGACATCTTCCGGCAACTTCAGCTGCCCGTAATTGACTGGAACGAAAGATGGCAGAATGAATCAGATCAAGGTGAATCG
>JBBPJP010000899.1:0-11322 GCA_038088775.1 Boletus barrowsii | reverse complement strand
CCTCGACTTCGATCTCTGTGTGCGTTGCCAACTGCTGCGGACCGGATTCTACATCATTTGCACCCACGCTTTCGTCTACGCCGCCTCTGACACGCCAGCCCGTCCGAGTAGATCCATGACGTGGATGTATGTGGGCCATCAGAACACCTCCAAATGCCCCGATCATTGATGAGAGCGAGGCCGTCGACGAATTATGCGACTGCGGCGCGTGTTGAGTGGCGTGGCATCTTCTGATACCTTTGCCTTTGGCTTCGCACTTGGCGTCACCTTGGCCATCGGATACAGTGCTGGTCTCGCCATTCTTGTGTTTAATTTTTGGTGTCGAATCTCCGTCCCAGAACCATCCTCCGAGGACGAGAAGGGTGAGGGGGATGCTACACGCACCTGCACTGTCAAGCGCACCCTTGAAAGGTATCATCTCTTGCGATTTGATCAGCCGTTGGAACGGCGGTACCAGTACGCAAAACAGGGCGAAAAAAGATGCGACAAGAGGCGGCGAGAGGGAAGTGATGGCGTGGAGAAGCCTGGTAAGGGAGGCAAGGGTAGATCGGACCCATCGCGGGGTGCGTTCGGACGAGGATGAGACGAGAGGCGCTGATGGAGGTTCAGGTGCGTGATCCTCGGCTTCTGTGGAGAATCCTGTGTCAATCTGTGAACGGAGCGCGATCGTGTCCTCCGAGTCGCCGTCACCCTCGGTGGTCTCAAGCTCGTCCGTGTCGTCGCTCTCGGACTGATCGCCAAGGGATGTGGGGACAGCGGGGAGGTGAGAATGGAGATGCGGGTGAGCGTGGTATCGGGTGAGGCGTGGATGGGGCAGGCGGGAACGGAGGGGGTGTGTACGCCACACGTGCCGGTCGCGTGCTTCGGCTTCCGTTTCGTAATCGACGAGCGGACCGCTGGTGGTTGGCTGAACGGAAACACGTGTGGGTTCTGTGTCATCGATATCGCGGTACGTCGCCGGCGGTGGCGCAATGGATTCTGGTTCGTCAGCTTGCGAAAGAAGACGAATGCCGTATGACCATCGTAGCTAAGAGATATCCAGTGAGATGCCGCGCCTTTTGCCAAGCGCCAAGAAACGGAGCAATGAAAAGAGTAACTCACCATCATGCCAAGTGTGCTAAAGACGGCGAGATAAGTAAGCGAACGACCAAACATGGCGTCGATGGTGTCATCTGGACCCCATTTGAGAATGGGGACAGTGGTAGCGAGGGATTGCATGATCGCGACGGGAAGGGAATTCGAGTTCATGAACATGGATGCAGCGGTGGCATAATTTCTGCACGGTGCTCAGGCAACGCACGAAAAGGAGAGATTTGACGTACACTTGAGATCGTTTTAGACGGCACGCCCGAGCAAGTGAGTGTGCCACGACTCCGGATAGTCCCGTCACGACGACAAAGAAGATGGGGATGACCCATAGCTGACGCAGTTTGGCTGGAGGTGATGGTGTCAGTAGAGATGCGGCGGAGGAACACAGACATGCCTGGGGTAAGAAAGAAGGCGACCTTTGAGAAAAGGAGAGAGGGCGTAAAGAGAGCGATGTTGATGTGATTCAGGGCCTGTGTCCGTCTGAGCTGCGTCCACAGAGACATGGCCGAGCGTACCTTGGAGGTGGGCTTGTCCACGATGCCCTTGGCGGAGAGGGTAAAGCCGGCCAGACATAGGAGAAAGACCTCGAAGATGGACTGGCAAGGATGAGCAAAGACACTGGGTGTTACTAGTGTCTATTTACCTGGAATACAGTGAAAAGGATGTCCTGGACGGGTACGCCCATCATGACCGCGTTCGACAAGGTAACATGGCTGCGACAGAGCTTTAATATCGGGCTGTGTGCGTGCGTGTCCCACGGCCCGACAGCGATCCGTTTCATATCAAAATACTACGTTTCGCCGCGTTTTCGTTCATTCATTCATTCATCACGTTGATTTATATCTCAAATTCTAATCAAACCTCACTCGTTCTCTTCATTCCGAGTCCGTCGCTGATCTGCTCAATCGCTGCGGATTGCCAAGTAGTACTCATACGGGCTGACAAAGCCAATTAACCGAATCGCGAACCACGTGATCACCGCGTCTGCACCTTCAACGATGCCAGCCAGGACGACCTCCGTCGCGGACGTCCTCCCAAAAATCTTCGACCAGGTCCAAACGACCTCCGCAAATCACCAGAAAAACGTCGTCGCGCTCCACAAACTCCACCTCGATGCTGCCGCATTCACAGAAACAGTCCATGGCGGGCGAAGCATCAAACTCACCGGCGAACGCCTCTTTGAAGACACTTTCATCGACCTCCTCTGTCGCGTCATCGTCGTGAAAAAGGGGGTATCACAGGCGGATCGAATTATCAAGTTTGTCGGCGCATACATACTCTACTTGAACATGAAAGGTGCGTGTCTTTGGTTTCCTTGGCGGACGTGTCATACATGGTATCTAGCCCGAGGGGTAAAGAAAGAAGACGACAACGCCGACGACGACGACGACACCACCACAACCCGTTTTATTGTCCGCCTCCTCAAATTCCTTCTCAAGGGATTTGTTGCAAAGGACAAGATCGTCCGTTACCGATGTGTCCATTTACTCACAGAGATGGTCGCCCACCTCGGCGAAATAGAGTCTGTCTCTCACCATATCGCATTCAACCTTTGCTAACACCCTTTGACAGCGAGGACGTCTACCACATCCTCAGAGCCGCCCTCATGGAGCGCATACACGACAAAGAAACCCCCATTCGCGTACAAGCGGCCGTCGCCCTCTCCAAACTCTGCGGCTCAGAAGACCCTTCCGACGTCGAGGAGGGCGAGCAGGCCGCCATCGACGTCCTCCTTGATACCCTTAGCTGTGATCCTGCAGCGTACGTGTGCCCCTCTCTTCGTCACTTACCTCTGATATAACCAACGACAACAGCGAAGTCCGACGCGCGGCGCTCCTCAACATGCCTATCACGAAATACACCCTCCCTTGCATCCTCGCTCGATCCCGCGACACCGACACCGTCATGCGTCGACTCGTCTACTCTGCCGTCCTCGAGAAAAACTGTACCACCCCGGATGGTTCTGCCATGGGTCCTCTCCATCCACGCGTGCTCGCCATCTCGCAGAGAGAGCTCATCGTTCGTAATGGACTTGGAGACCGTGAACCTGCAGTGCGCTCTGCCGCAGGGTCACTTCTCGGTGCCTGGGTCGATGTCGTCAGGGGATCTACCAAGGCCGAGGAAGGCGGTAGCGTAATGGATGACGTTCTGGCCTTTCTTGGTTTGTTTGACCTCAACGAGAATACGGTCGCCGAAGACGCCCTGTTGAGCATATTTGCCACGCGCGTGGATATATTTGACCAGCTCGAGCTCAAAGGTGCGTATATGCACCATCGTATGACTGACACCTACTGATTCGACTTGCGCAAGACGCCTTTTGGGACACATTGAATCCCGAAAAGGCATTTCTGGGGCGTGTGTACATGGAACACTGCATTGCGACCGATGACCAAGCGAAATTAGAAGCATCCCTTCCCGTCGTGACCCATCTCGCCTACCAGATACAAGGTGTCTACAACAAATACCAAGAAGATGTCGACACCGTCTCGCAAGAACGTGCGTTACGCGAGCTGGATGCCAACGAACCGCCCGACCGTGACTTGGACGAACCTCTCGACGACATCTTGCTCGATGCGGAATTCGTGATATCGGAGATGCTCAAGCTCGCAGTGAACCTCGACTATGCGGACGAAATTGGGCGAAGAAAGATGTTTCAGTTCGTCCGTGATACGATAGGTCAGGAAGGCTTGCCTGAGGGGTTGGTGGCACGGTGTTTGGATGTGTTGAGGGTACTGTCCCCGAGCGAGCGGGATTTGATTCGAGTTGTGGTCGAAGTAGTGCATGAGTTGAGAGATGAGGGTGAGGGGCAGGAGGATGGCGGGGATGAAGGAGGAAAGAATGGTGAGGGCCAGGGCGATGACGCGGCCGAGGATGACGCGACTGCGAGCGCCGTCAGGGCACCCAAGGCACTGAAACCCCCGAAGGAACTCACCCCAGAAGAACAAGCACGAGCGGACGCACTCGACCTCCGATGCTTGTCGCTCTGTATCGGCATGCTGGAGCGCGTGAACGGCGTACGTTGGTCTTGCCTCCGTCAAAATGACCATGCCAACTCATGCGTGATGTGTTTAGACCTTTGAAGAGAACTCGACGTTGGAGGGTATACTAGGTGAACTAATAGTGCCAGCCGTCAAGCGCAAGGAGCTGGCACTCCGCGAAAAGGGATTGGTGTGTCTCGGATTATGTTGTCTTATTGCACGCGTAAGCTTTTTACCTGCTACTCTCCAGCATGGTGCTAACATAGACCGATCTCCAGCGGATGGCTCTCAACTCCTTCCAGCTCTTTCTATCTCAAGTGCAATCTGCCTCCGAGGTTCTCAAGACGCGCGTATTGCAAATCGTGTTTGACATGTTGATGGTGCACGAAGCGGATTTCTTGGGTAAGGGTGGCATCGGGGTACGTCCTGTTCCTACTATGCAGCAATGGTGGTTCGATTCGTGACTTGGGCGCTGACTAGAGCGAGCGCATCATCGAGTTTTTGCTGCACGTGCTCAGCGCAGAAGACGCCGAAAAAGTTCAGGCCCTTCTATGCGTCGGCCTATCCAAGCTTATGTTGGCGGGTATGGTTTCAGACGAGCGGGTACGCGTCCATAGAACCACGGCATCCGTTTTCTGACGCCGCGCATGACAGGTCCTCAAGAGTCTCGTGGTGGCCTATCTCTCGCCAGATACGGCCGACAATCAAGAGTTGCGACAGTGTTTGGCGTACTTCTTTCCCGTGTATTGTTATTCTTCGAGCACCAATCAGAAGCGGATACGTCAGGTATGGTGCATTTAACGTTGTCCACCTTGGTTTCCGTTTCTCTGCTGACGCGCAATGGTAGATTTCCGTGCCAATATTTGAACAGCTTGCGGAAGCAACGCGTGATTTGGACGACGATCAAGAAATGGTATCGCCTGCACAGATTATAGGCATGTTTGCCGATTGGACGGATCCACAAAAGGCCGTGTAAGTCTAGTCACTCGTTGGGATATGGAACGTGAATGATGAATAATGTCGCAAGGGATGTACAAGGTCAGACGATCGACGACGGCGTACATCTAGATTTGGCAGAAGATATTCTCAAGACCTTGTTCAAGGATGACATGCAGAGTGAGTTCCGACCTGTCTTGTGGATATGATAACGCTGACAAGACGTAGAGGAAGACAAGAAGGTATTGTGCCAGATCTTGGGACGGTTACATCTCCCCGACAAGGTCGACGACGACAAGATTCGAACGATCAAGTTATTGGTGCACAACGTCTTTACGGTGCGTCTTCTCCCTCCTCCTACGTCCATCCGTTACAACGCCCCATTTCCTCTGCTGAATCCAGCGCCGACCGATCCGCGACGTCTCCGCGCGCAATGCACTGACCAAGTTTGACACGACGATCAGCAAGAAATATGCGGACAAGCTGGCTGGATTTAGCGAGGAAGAGTATCGACGACTCGAACAACTCGAGGCTTTGTTCAAGTTTTTAGACGACATTGTGCCGTTGGATGATGGGGAGGAGATGGAACCCCCGAGAACGCGGGGGCGGAAACGGTGAGTGAGCGGCTGGTGTAGGGTGGGGATGGCGTGTGCTGACGGTGACGGAAACGTGTCTAGACGATCGGAGAGTGTGATGACGGAGACGACAGCGAGCAGTGTGGCAGAGGATGGGAGCGTTGGATCGGCCCAAAGTAAAGGCAAGGGGAAACAAACCAAGTGCGTGTCGTGCCAGTCGTCGTCGTGTGTGCGTCGAGCTGAAGGCGTGATGGACAGACGACGGAGGGTGTCAGGTTCGGGCGACGAGGACGAAGAGGAGGAGGATGCACCCGAGGGAGAGGTGACGCCTGCACCGACGAGAACGCTTCCGAAGCGGGCTGTGTAAGTCTCGGTGTTGTTTCGTGACTGTGGCGGAGGTGCTGAATGCGATGCTAGATCGGTCAAGAAGGCAATCCCAGTACAAAAGTTTTCCGACGAAGATGACGAGGAGGATGGGGAGGAGGAAGAGGAGGAAGCGACGCCTGCGCCAAAACGAAGGGGGCGCGCGAGGTACGTCTCCAAACATTTCTGGGGGTTCGTGTTGCACTGGATGGAACGATGTGCAGGGCACCTGAACCCGAACTCGAATCGGAGTCGGCGGGGGGGAATGCGACGTTTGATTCGATTATGGATTCGGAAGAGGAGGAAGAGGAAGAGGTGCTATCGATCGTGGTGAGGGGAAACGCGTGATGCTGGGGGAGGTGGATCTACGTGCGAGCTTGGGCCAGGACGGGTGATATCAGAATGCTTGATTTGTTGTTTCGTTGATGTTATGTTGGCGGTTGTACCGTGTACGAATATTCTTACCTACCAAATGCATCCCTAGTCTGCAACTCTAAATGTTTCATTGTAGCGACAGAACACTGTACAGAGACAAGTTACTGTGCAGATTGCACAATAGAGTGAGAAATCGCGAGGACTAGCGCCACTCTTTGTTCTTTAGTATTGTCTACTGCCGTCACTGCATGGTATTCTTTGGCAGGCAACCGATCCCAAACCCCCACTATCAAGAGGGGTCCTTACTTGTCAATGTCGCGAGATACTTCTGAGCAAGATCTGACGTCAAATAAATTAATGTATAGCCATATAAACTAGTGTCGAACACACCTGGGTCCTGCGTTGCGGAAGCAAGTCTATCAAAGTCCCATCCAAATAGCTATCAAACAGCGTCGGTGCAATGGAAGCGGAAGTAGAATAAATCGACTTACAAGGGAGATGACCTCCAAGTCAGGACTCTGTTGGACCGGGATGGCTTCCTCCGCACGCTTGAACATGTCTACCTTACGTTCATCGTCTCCCGCTCGCATTGCCATGGTGCCGAGGAGGAAAAACATGTGTGCCTTTTCGACGCCTTGGTTAGCCTTGCCTGAATTGTCGTTTGTTCATGGGAACGTACCCTGACAGCGATATACGATGACTTGTCCATTATCTCGATCAAATCGTCTACGCGCGAGATAGCTTCATCATGTTTTTGACATTCAAATGCGAGGATCGCCTGAATGCATGCATTGAAATATTGGCATCAGTAATGATAAAGACCGCGACCACATACCTTGACGAGCAACAGAAGATTATTTTCACTTGGGAGACCGTCGCAGAACACAGAGTCAAACTCGTCCATCGCAGCATCGTGTTCGCCACTACCGACGAGGGCAATTGCGTGCGAGACGTGACCGACGACAGATCCCTGGATCCCGAGGGACTGGGATGAGATAGTCAGCACAGCGCGGCACGGCAGATGACATAAAACCACCGTTTTGGCACCGTCGAGAGCCATGTCCCAGTTTTTCAAACGAGCCTGCACAAGAGCACGGAGAGCGAGTGCACGTGCGTGGCTCAAAGGATCTGATGGATGCATGATATCTTGTGCCAAAAGGTCTTCGACGCGAGTCCAGTCACCCTGCGTCCATGACTTGAACATCGCACTGCTGATGTGCATCGAGGGGAGCTGTGATACTACGACGAGAAGCAAAACAGTTGGAACAGGCGAATAAGCGATGTTCCAACACTCACAATAATTCAGGGAGAAAGGGTTGGCCACGACGCGTTAGACTGTCACCGTTGAACGCGTGGAGTTACTTACATTTACTATTAAGTACGAGCTGGGAATGATGTCACATAGTCTTCTGAGGGTGAGTTTCCCGTTTTTTTCTCCAGTCGCGATGTAGTCGTCGTCGGGGGAGAGCGCAACAGATCTGAGGTCGTTTGCGTGCTCGATAGCAGTTCCGATCTCCATGTGGCTAGAAGCATCCCAAAAAGATAATGTTTTCAATGCAATGACGACAAGGAACCTCCGATTGTGTGCTAGGACGAGAGAGGCGAACGATCCACCGCCAGGAACAGACCATTTGCTGAGCAGGGTTCCCGAAGATGAGTCGAAACGTCTGACTTCACTGTACGAGGCAGCAAGCAGCTCACGACCGTCAGCAGACCAAGCAAGCGGCGACGACACATTGTAGCACCGGAAGGGTATTTCCACCAGTTGCTGACCGCTCTCGGTGTCATAGATGCGGATCGGCTTTGCGCCCTTGTTTTCGGCAGAGGCGGTGGCGATGCGGTCGCCGTTCGGAGAGAACTGTACCACCACAACAGCCCAACCGTCGTGCTCCAACGGCCCGATGAGCCGCTCGCCAGTGGTCATGCTCCAGATAAACACGAGATTGTCAGACCCGCCCGTCGCAAATTTGGTGGAATCGGGTCTGATGTCTACCGAGATTACTGTGTTGGTATGTCCATTTTTGACGTCCAAAACCTTTTTGTGGGTCTGTGTATCCCACACTATCACCTGCGATCTTCCACCGACAGAACCTAAAAGCTTGAGTCCGCACACCAGCCGTTTGCAATCCGGTGACAGCGCGGCCGCGTAGATTTCTGCCTTTTCGACTTGAATTGGTTTACCGACCTCTTGTCCGTCTTTCACCCGCCACGGCCGAAACGTCCCTTCCTTACCACCGCACATTACCTGTTTGCCATCTTCAGTGAACAAGACCGAGCGTATTTTATGTTGAGTATCGATGTCAATCGCTCTTGAGCCACCTAGAAGTCGACGTATGGTCAATATAGGTATTCGCCAACGAGTAGTGCCTATACCGGTTTCTGGAGAGTGCATGCCTGTGCACGGCGTTGAAAGCACAGAGAAGAATCTTGGGTGGGGAGTGCAGCGTTAATGGACACGAGGCCCTTACAGCATATATGATGTTGGCTTATCAAGTATGATATAGATCACCACACACACATCTAGGCGCTCATGCCTCGTGTTTGATGTTTTCCCCCATATAGCTCGACCTCCAACCGCTTGCGGAGTCATTGAATGCAAGGAGAAAGGCCCAGTCGACGGCCATAAAAAGGCGGGACATTTTATGGATCGGCGGGCAGCCTAGCGAAAACTTCACAGGATTACTGATTAAGCTCCTGATTCAGGAATTCCCTAGATGTCTAGCGCTTATCGCTGTCAGCGCTTCGCCCACACAAACACAGCCTACCCCTTTTTCCAACACATGATCTTGATCGTTGTGCCTCGTGTGCGAAATGTCGTCACGTTTGATTGATGGGAGTCCCCACGCGCACAGATAGGTTGAGCATAAGGTCATTAAAATACTGGGCCGATTGTGATGCGTACAATACCGGGGATATTCCTTACCACTCGTACTCGTAGGCCGTGGGCAGCTCTCCTATGAAATATTCCCTGTACCACCACGCCGGATCGTTGCGCGTTCCAGGTATCACGGAGGGACATCGGAAACAGGAGCCAGCCACAAGCGCCTTGTGCTGTGTGAGCTTATGTACGTCAGGAGTCAGGATTGATAAGAGCAGAACCGTGCCCTTGACTCTGCATTCCCACCCAAGTTTCCTCTCAGTATAATTGCGCAAGGACGGATATGCAATCGGTGGAAAAAAGTACGTACTTCAAGTTGTCTTTGGCGAGTATCTGTAATGACCTCCCGTCAATGTCCAGAACGCTCAGGAATGATTGAAATCAATACTCAGCATAAAGTAAATTGGGTCATTTTCGCCGAGGACGGCAAGCAAGTGATAAGCGGCGGTAAGGAGGGGATGCTTCGGCGATGGGGAGTAGATGATGGACAAGAGGTCGGCGAACCGATTCAAGTTGGGGGGACAGAAATCCTTGATGTTGCGCTATCTCCGGATCACAAATGGCTGGTGTGCGGAGCCCGGCCTCCAACTGGCAACGTAGTCATGGTGTGGAATGTACAGACCCAGGAAAAGGTACTCGACATCAAGGGTCACAAAAGGTCGTTATATTCGGTGGACGTTTCGCCCGACTCCTCGAAATTTGCTACGGGCGCTGCTGACCAGCGCGCGTTCATCTGGAGTATGACCACTGGCGAGCGGCTGGTTGGGCCGCTGGAGCACGAGGACGGCGTGATGCTAGTGCGGTTCTCCCCAATTGGCGACCGCATCGCCACCGCTTCCCTCGAGCACGAATCAGACGCGAGGTCGATCCGCATCTACGACAGCCAGAATGGCCAGCAACTCTTCGACATCCCCTTCCCTTTCATACGACGCATATCTTCACCCCTCACCTGGTCGGCTGACGGTCGTCAAATTTTTGCCGTCTCATCAAGCAATGAGGTCAAGTGCTTCGATACGTCCTCGGGAACTCTGCTCAGCAATTGGTCTGTTCCTGCTGGACCTCACACTTCCATCGCCCTAGCACTCAACCAAAAGTTTGTCGTGGTTGCCACCGACAAGTCACTTTCTTTTTGGGACACCTCTACCCACACGCAGATCGGCACCGTTCTTAAGCACAAAAGCCTGGTTTCGTCTCTGTCCCTCTCCCCCAACAACGACCGCATCGTAGTGGGAGAAGGAAACGGGACAATCGTGTTTCGGAGTCTTCGTGACATCCTTCCAAGCTCGTACATGACAGTGAACGTGAGCAATTTCGCCGGTTTAAAGTCGATGGTTTAACAGTTCATTGTCTATCCCCTTTTCTCCTCGCATCGTGAGTATTCTAAACCTCTGTTGCTCGCTTGTTCTGACCACTTTCCTCTCCTTCGTAGCCTCACAGTTGCCCCTTATGTGCATTAGCAGCCCAGCGTTTGATTCGTGGACACAGGGCGACTTGGCTCGCGCTGAAGAACTCTTGACTGAGGATATCACGCATCCCTCAAGTCCTTCTCACCATGCATGCGCTCTCGCTTACCGCGCTCTTGTGCGGGCTCGTTCGAATCGGTGGGACATGGCCATCGATGATGCCAAAAAAGTAGTTTTCGGTCATCTGTCGCCCTGTGTTCTGCTGACTATTATGCGCTAGTCTATCAAGATTCAGCGATCTGTCATTGGTCAGGTTGCATATGCAATCGCGCTTGTCGGCAGTGGGCAACAAGAGACTGCCACGCGCACACTTGACCTCGTGTTCCACGATAGCCTTCCAAGTGGAAATAAATTTCTCTTATTAATCAAGGTATGCGTGCGCGCGATTCCCTCGTCGCTCCTTGTCCCGATCTTCTATTTCACTTAGGCGATCGTTTTGTTTGAGTGCGGAAAACACAAAAATGCTATTTCGCGGATTGATCGCTTGATCGGCGCTGTGGATGACAAGTCGCCATATACCACTGTCAAAGTATGTGCACGATGGGACATGGAGATCCAGACAGTATTAACCACAGCACTATACAGGCCCAAATTCATTTCCTACTTGGAAGAATGTCGATGAGAGATGGGGACGGAGAACGTGCGATCGGATTGTTCAAGCAGGC
>JBBPJP010000898.1:0-13190 GCA_038088775.1 Boletus barrowsii | reverse complement strand
GTAGTCGCCAGTTGGCATGCCAGGATACACATGAGGCCAGCTATTTTGCATCGCACAGTCTGTCGCCTCGAGACTGAGGCTGTTGTGAACGTTTGAACGTGGAGAGGGCAGATAACAGGAGAGCAGCGCACGACACCCAGGATACGGAGAAGGAAGCGTGTGATGGCGGCCGACGAGGCTATGGCCCTGAGTATGTATAATAAGCGATCACAACCACGCGCGAAGTTAATTATGAGATGGATTGTTACTGACTCTGACAATCAAACAGGCTTAATCACACCACATAAATGTGATTAGACATGATATTTCATGCGACACGAGTATCTGCGGATGCTATTGTAGCGTTACGAGCGGCGCTCGTAACTTATTTACATACTACAGCCGGAAGCCTCATAATACTACCATCCAATTGAAGTATGTCCTGACAGTGGCCGGAATCTAGAATAGACCAGGTACTGCATGGGAGTAGGCTAGAATATGAAAAAGCGAAGACAAGTTGTCGCAGCGTGACAACGCGACTGAATGTGGCAGAGTTTCGGCACGATGTTGGACATGCCGTTCCGAATGAGCTGCCAGTGTGTAAACGAGAGCGACGACATGAGAAATGACCTGTAAACGAGGTGAGGGGAAGTGCTAGACCTGAAGGACCACGACACACATAGTGCTTTATTTCTTCCCCCTCCTCTTTACCTTGCGGCGTGCCCGAAGTTCTCGTTCTTCGTCTGAGCTCACTACCGCGGCCTTTCTCTTTCTCTTCCCTTTTTTGATTGCAGCCTTCTTTGCTTTCTCTGCATCATCTTCGAGGTCGGGATCACTCGGAACAGTCGCTGTATCAGGTCGTTGAGTATCTCTGGTGGGAAGAGGTGAAGCATGAGTTGCAATCGGAGCGCTTTCCTTCCCGGCAGTGGTAGACAAGCCGTCAGCTGGGTCTGCCTGAATAGCAAGAGGACTTCCAGGTATACGAGTCTCGGGATAAAGGGACGAAGATTGAACTGGCAAACTCCCGCTGGCTTGAACAATCTCCTGCAGGTATTTCAACGTGTTCCTCAAAACACGATTGTCGTCGTCCTTGGTGATCTCCAAGTTCGACATGTCACGTCCCGTCGTTAGCTGGGGGTGTAGACGTGCGTGTGGATAACGGGCCACTCCAACGTTCCCTCCCCAATCGAAATCCAACAGCATAATGTGGTCGTCAATACACAAGATGTTTGGAGGACGTAAATCTCCATGAACATAGCCCTTCTTGTGTATCTTTTCGACGATCACTTGCAAGTCGCGGATCCACTTGTCTCGAAGGTCGGCGGAAATGGACGATATCGAGTCGAGAGTTTTCCCTTTTAGGCGTTCCATCGCAATAGCAAAGACGCCTCCCGGAAGTCTCTCAAAGGCGAGCAGCTTAGGAGCGTAATCGAGATTAGCACAGAATGCATGCAGGTCATGCGAGTACGAGTATGTTAGCTTGATGACAAGATCACCGGCGCTCGACGAGGAAGAGGCTGCGTAGACATTCTGGTAGAGACTTTTTTGTATGGTGTCGATGGTAAGTCGATGGACGAGCCAGGATCAGCGTATCTGGCTAGTCTGGAAATTTGTGGGAAGAAAGGTTGTCGGAGGGGTGCAGGGGGACCATTGGTGAGCCGCTTTGCCTCTTGCTCAATATTCGCAAGAAGGACGGATGCAGCGTTAAAGGCGACGTACAACTGGTGGCAACCACCGCCACCACACTCGACCGGGAGACACCATAGGCTGGTCGTGAGAGGTACACAAACGACTGAGCCGACATATGCTAGACCAAAGAATGTGATAACGGGGCCTGATGGTGTCAATATTAGGCAGTCTCAAAGGAGACGATCAACGTACCAACAACAGTTATGCCAAGGGTTGGCAGTCTCGACCCTCTAACCACCGCTGCTCTGGTCCTAGCAAGATACTGAACCATTCGGCTGTAATAGCCAGCCAGCTCTAATATGGGCATCACAGTAGTAGAGCCCGCACTCTCGGTTTTAAATTCAACTATGACGGAGGGAATACCATTATAACAAGAGAGGCCGTCGGTTCTTGGCGTCTGGCTAGCAACACTTACTCCAGGAATATCACCTAGTGTTATCGGGTCACGAGGGCCAGTAGATCGAAATATGGTATTCAGTTTCCACAGACCCTCCAGACATCTTGCTTCTTCATTGGGGTAAACTTGGGACATGGTGTCCGCAAAAACGTCAACATTATTTCTCATTTCGACGGCTACTGGTTTGGCTTCGAAACCAGACGAGTAGGCAGCGCGCCAAATCTCCAAAAATTTACCAAACCCATCGAACAGCACCTCGACAGGTGGGAGGTCTCTTTCAGGCAATTCTTGGGGGTCGTCCATACACCTGCGGTAGTCAAATAGGCGCTCAGCGCTATCGATCTGCAAGGAGTGATACTCCAGGACCCCCATCGCAGACGGGACCATGTCATGAAGTTTCCGGTGTTCGATAGCTCGTTCGACGAGATCCCAAGATAGATGATGCTTTCGCTCTGCAATTCTATGATCAGAAGACATCACTCTGGGGACGAGCATGCTCACCCCGTTGACGGACTATGACACACGGACGCTCAGAAAAGTGCGTGTCATCAAACGCAGCGAATAATTTGTTGAGATTGGGAAGCAGTTGACCTTCTGTCGTGTCATTTAATTCCTCGGGATTGCGATAAGAAGTCTTGTAGAAGACCAAGTTGACTTGATCCATCGAGGTTGGGATGTCCTTCTTTATTGCAGGTAGAAGGGAAACCTCCAAATCATTTTTCCTCACGTCAACAGTGAAATGATGCCCTGTGCTGGGAATCCAGAAGCTAACAGTAATAGCTGTCAGTAACAAAGTGACAACGTTGCCGCACTCCCGCCACAATCAATAGTACATACCACCCACCAACACAAGGCGAATATAATCCTCCTTGGGTTGTGGTCCGAGAATACTTTGCAGCGATGCGTTGATGGGCGACAGCCTCCGACCAAGAACAGACACAGACAGTCTACCGAGAGCGGGTTCAACGTCACACAGGGGTACGGGTTTGTCCTGAGGGATCATGTAGAGGTCGACGGCGTCTGAGGTCTTGCGGTGCATGCGTAAGTTTTGTAAAATGGACTCCTTGCACGAAAGGACAGTCGTATTAGGCGAGACATTGATCCTGCCAATGCGCGAGAGCCGGCCATGCGCACGGTAGTAATACCACAAGGAGAGATTGGACGACATCATCATCGAATGAAGGCGGCGCCGTGGGAAAGTATCAATTCTACCTGCAAGCGTTTCCAAAATTATCTTACCATCGCAAAGCTGATTTTCTCGTCATTTCAGGTTCTTGATGCTGTTCGGAAGCCCAAGGAGAAACATCAGCGCCAATTCGAATGCGAGGCGTGATCCCCGTGATGCCTGCGGCGTCGCCAAGGAATGAATCGGTGCAGGTGGCCCACATCAGATTCATAACCAAAATTGCTGTGGAGCGATGTTATAAATGCGAACGAAGACCCTTTACCGGCCCCATTGCGCCCTCGAATCATTCATCCCATGCGTGTACACCATCTCCAGGACATCCTCAGCTTTCTGTCCCTGTTCAGCATCACCTGGGCCTATGCGAGCACACCCATTACCCACCCTCCAAACGACGAATGCAGCCTTCAGGCATGGGTCCGGGCACCGGATCTCGCGCCGGGTTCTATCATACAAGGTGACGCACGCCTCAAGCTCACAGGATGTTCCACAGTCGGATCTGCCTCACTCGGACTCCGTTTTAAAGAACGCTCGTTTGTAAAAGGGTTGTAAGTGTACCCCCCTCTCCTCCTTACTGGTGTTTCTCCGCCGGGTCAGCATAGCATACTGATTGGTGACCCCCACGTCAGGCGCTCCACAGAACCGACGAAACGACCGAGAGAAAGGACTGCGATCGACATCTTCGATCCCGAACATGCAAGCCCTTCTTCGCCATGGGACCTCGCGCCGCCCGACGTTTTCAATTGCAGTGCTAACATGGCGTTCCAGGAGATCGTCAAGAACAAAGATCTATGGCTAGTTCGAGAAGAGGAGCGTATTGTGTTCGAGTCAACGCAAGTGATAGACATGGGAGAGATGCAGCCTGGATCTGTTCATGACGTGGTTCGTGATTTCGCGATCCTGGTACCATCGACCAACTTTCCTCCGGCGCTTGATTACCTTCATTCACCTGTGAGATTGAGGGAGGGAGAGGTGCGTGAATTTCAGTCTAGTATGAGCTAGTGTTGACGTGCGACGTGCGCAGTTTGCTAATGTGGAGGCGATATACGAGTACTTCGTTGACGTAGCATTCACGAATGGGACGACGATTGAGATACCGGCCGGATTCACAGCTTTCCATCCTTTGTACGACCCGCCGAGCAACGCGTTGGTGCAATCAAAGATGGTGCCACTCCAAACGGAAGGATCGCTCAATGGGGACCATCCTGAGTATGATCCCATCGCGAACTACACTGCCGAAATCATTAGCGAACATGATGGCTTTACATTCTCACAAGGTGCGTATTCCAGAGCAGACCCTGTGTCTTAGTCGATCTCACCCTCGTTAAGGCTCCGACAAGCAGTTTGTCAAGGTTGCCATCACTCACACAGGTCGTGCGCGCACCTTTGTCGAGCCTCTTACCCTCCACCTTTGTATCGATTCCAGCATTTCACCCAAATGGTCGTCCGAATACACCTCCGACCCAACGCTCCAATCCCTCCACAGACCCAACCGAATCCTCCGCGCGACGTCTACCGACTTCAAGACGCCTACATTCCCGAGCACCTCCCGCTGCGCTCCTCTCGGCAACGGCCCGATGCCCAATCCCAAACGGATAGCCATGCCCAACCCCACATCAGACCAAATTGCCGCTGGAGCGATCGTCAGCTTGACGAGCGAACCGGTCCAGTTCCTCATCGACACTGATCCGCGGCACGCCACCGATTTCGAGACGTACTACCACACCCTCACCAGCGCGCTCTTTCTCTTGCTCGAGGTGCCGCGTACGCAAGACGAACCATCCAATTCGCAGGACATGTTTGAGCTACGGGCTAAACGCAAGAGAACGCCTAAGTTTGAGGCAGATGAGGAGGCGTGGGTCCCGTGGTACGAGGTGCCGGAGGTGACGCCCTGGCGTGGCATGCGGACGTACACAGGCAACGTCTCCTTCTCGGTGTACCCCACACGCGAGGCGCAGCCCCTGAGGCACTGTCTGGGCACCACCCCTGGGACCAGTGCAGATCATGATGGGCGGGAGCAGGTCGTCTGGACAACCAGCGCGGACCGCCCGGAGTGTGCATTGTCCACTCCGGTGCACTATCTCGCTGAAGGTTCGCGTGCGCCCACGTTCGTGGACGGGAGCCCAACAAGCGTGGAGGCACTCCGTGCCAAAACGTCTGCAGAGCGCGACGCGCTTGCACCGTCCCTTGAACCCGTGACGTCCTCACCACCCGATGGGGAGGAGCGGGTGCATCGCTATTACCGCGTTCCGGTAGGCCACAGGCCGTTGATCTACGTTGGGGAGACGTGGGTGAAGAAGGTGGCTTACAGGGATGAACACAAGATTACCGCGCCGCGTCCTGACGCGATGCCCAATATGCTCACCCAGATGGCGTCTGTGATGAAGCACATGTTTGATGAGTTATGAGACAGTGCGTATACTTGATGTCTTTTTGGTTTGACTACAGAACGTGCTTTCGTCTGCGGAGAGATGAAGCAGATTGAACCAGGCACATCTATTTCCCATAGTGTGTTATATGTACACAATGAGATACAAAAATATGACCAACTGCGGGACTCTAGCTGTCCCTCGCTTTTACATAGATACCCTCGCCATTCAAGCTCAAGGTAGCCTGAAATATGCTCAACAGCCGTCACAAATGACGTTGGGTATAGCAACGAAGTCTAGAGGATTTGGTACGAGAAGGGGTGTATGACAAAACGGTCGTTGAACAACCCCGCAATGGCGAACTAGGCATATCAGGGCAACGAACGTGGTTCTTAAGCGTCAAGTTGTTGTCCAGCCCACACGCACAGGGGCCAGGCCCTTAGAGTACCTCGATTGCTGCCGAATGCTGTTGGTGCTGGTGCTGGCTCGATTGACTTTCAGCAGCGTGGTTCAAGGTCCCGGGACTCGTAGATCAATCGCCTGGGACCTGGGGACCCTAAGTGATGAGCAGTCAGTCGGTTTTCTAGCAAGGGCTTGTACGAGAGTGGAGTCCGAGTCTTTTTTCATAGGGTCAACACAATCTCAAACATTTAGAACGGGTGTCCACGGCAATGGTGAGAAGGCTGGTTGGTATCGATTGAACCAACTGAGCAATAGTTCGAATCGGAGACTGGAAGCTATGAGTGTGCCTGGCTCGGTCTTGCTAGGCTCCGTGTGCCGCGCCGGCTATTTTTTGATCGGCGACGCATACACTTGTCTGCACTGACGCTCTGAGATGGCACCTCAAGGCCTCAGCGCTCAGCGCTCAGCCTTCGAAGTTTCCAGGATTGGACTACCCTGGCAGCACGGTAGCGAGGTCATCGAGTAAGTCAAGCAGATGGATGGCCTTGGATCTGAACTTTTGCTTACTTTCATCGTCGGGTACTAGTTATAACCCAAATGTGCATTTCAGCGCTAAGCTACCAATTCCGCAGGTACGCCAGATTACCTTTCTAATCAGTAGATTAATGGGTCCCGAATGCTGACGTGTGGTAGGTGCGATAGCGGTTGGACAACTCCTCACGGTAGCATCGAATCAGGTACCGTACCTGGTAGAAACTATTACACAGTAATGTCACCTTCACTTAAAAAAATCTATCACAAGCGGAGTCGAGCGAGAGAAGATTAGTGGACAATCCGAGTCCAGGGAAATAGCATATGACCCATTGCTATAAGTGGGTCAGGCTGCAAGGTGTTCGTCTTGTATGATTATTCATCTACATACCATCGTGCACGGGATAGCATCCTGAACTGCCACATATTGATGCCCGTCATGAAACAAATCCATCGTTGGGTAAGCATTATTGCTCAGGTGTTATTTTTACCCACTGACCGCTTGCGGATATATAAGAAAGTTACAGTCACCGTCTGACTCCTCGACGCCATTGCCTCTAACACGAGTCATGGAATCATCCAACCCCTTCATCCCATTATACGAACCAGCATACGGACCATTGTACTTTGCCACGCTCATGTCGACCGGTCTTTACGGTGTCACATGTATGCAAACGTGAGTGGTTCATTCTAGAATGTATTACAGTGACGGAAGGCACGTTCTGCAGATTCTTTTACTACGTCCAGTAAGACCGTCACCCTTATCTCATCCTTGCCATCTCTTTCTCATGTATCCATTGTAGTTATACAAGTGATTCTCTGCGCTTGAAGATCTTCGTAAGTCAGAATATGTATGATCGTCCTCGACGTAATACTTTGACATTCTTTCAGGTAGCAGTTCTATGGTATGTCCATACTTGTTTATTCTCACTACGGGCCATCCCTGATCCTTCGTGAAAGGGCGCTGGATACCGTTCACGAAGCCTTAACCATTGCTGGCGGTTTGTGTCCTGGTGTGCATAGTACTCGTTCTCGTTCAACTGACTCTCTGCATAGTGTACAAATACATCATCGCTAGTATGATAAACCCATCGGGCATATTGTACCCAAACGCGTAAGTTATTACCTTCATAGAACTATTTCAGTGTCTTGATATTCTCTCAGAGAACTTCCCGTAAATTTCCTTATTACCGTCCTTGGGATAATGCTAACGAGTAGCAGTTACAGCTACTCTCCGAGGTACTCGCTTATACCCTGTGTTTAAAACAAGACTGATGTTATTCAGACCCTGGTTTCCACTCCTGTTCAGGCATTTTTTGTGCATCGAATATACATTTGTGAGTATGGACACCTATGTCTCCTTTTGGTTACTCACGGCTTGTCAGTTAGCGGGAAAAAAATTATAGTGCCATTCTTATGGGTGAGGTGTTTATTTATAGTCCTCTTTAGTGTCGCTAAGACCCTGTCGTGTAGTCTATCCAAGCAGTCTGCCAGATTGGTAAGACTTTACAAACTTTCAGGGCACCTCGGCCGCCTTACCCGATTCTTTGTGGGTCGCAGTGGTTGGTATTCGTAAGTTGACATGGATTGGAATCGTACTAGCAACCCTTAATCATTGCCCTAGTTTACTCGGCGAAAGCGTTCTATAGTGTGGATGGGTTTGTCTGTTTCCTTTGTCCCCTACAATCGATTCGTATATGTTTACCGTTCCTTGTCAGGAAGTTAAATGTCATTGGAGGCCTTGCGCTCAATGCTGAGTTTTTTGTGGTAGGTCCATCATGTTCTTAAGCAATGCCCCAACATCAGGCGGACAGGCTTTATCCTTTACATCTCTCTCTCTGGCTGCTGCAGTGGACATTCTGATCGCAATCACCATGACATTCTTACTCCTCCGTACACGGAGCAAAGCTGGGATTTCAAAGTAACGGGACATACTCATTTGTCGTATTATCAATCTGACCATTGGTCTGCAAGTACGGCACACATTTTACAACGCCTCACTGTATTTGCGGTGAATACGGGTATTTGGACAGCCACATTTGCCATCATGGCCGTTATCTTCGTAGGCGTCGTTCGTCAGCATTTTTGTTCAGCTCTGACATAAACACCGTAGTTGCATGTCTTTCCGCCGGCGGCGCTCTACTATGTGTTGTTTGGTATCCCACTCAGCTCGCTTTATTGTAACACCCTTCTCGCCAACCTGAATGCTAGAGCATACATTCGGAGCGGAAGCATGACACCAGTGTTTGATGGCACGATGGTCGAGAATCGGAGCGAAATGGTATTTCTTTCTCCTGCAGACGAGGTGAGTTTTGGCGTTCCACGGTGGTTGAACGGTCGTGAACCTGGATGACCATTGTCCTAGAAAACTGCGGAGATAGGGACACATACGGATGTCGCCGGGTCCATGACAACAAAGAACAGTGTATGATCCGGAGCTTCATATGCACGATGTGGACTCGGACCAGGTGTGCCGCCCAAATGTCTGTATCACTGCCCAAGGCTGTTTGAGCATGGGAGGCGTGAATATCTTCAGAAAGCAACTACTCACGCAAACCTGACAAGGCCGATACGTTCATTGACTTGTGACCACAACCGTGTGTACTCCGACTTCAATGCTGCAAAGTGGGCGGGGTTCGACAAGCTCCACTCCATCACTTCCTCGGCATGGACGGCAAGTATGTCAACAAAAAGTTGGCGACCAAGTCTGGATGTTAGATCGGCGTGTTTCGGTACGACCCCACCGGAACGTCCCTCACGTCCGACGTCAAGGCGATGCCACACAGCTGTCGACATGACACAAGGAGCGACAGCAACAGGTCATCGATGCTGTGGGATGTTCCGAGTCTTTGAATGCCCATGTCACCCTTAGAACTTGAAGCCGAGGCCAGTTATGAACCAGATCCGCAAATTGTTCGTCAAGGAGAATCGTTGATGCACAGGTGTTGGTCTGAAGTTTTGAACGGCGGTGATAGATTGAAGCAATTGTACACGCTGGGGGATGCCAACGCGGTCAGCAGGGCGGATACCTCCGTAGGGACTGCTCGGGTCAAAAGCTCGAAACTGCGGAACGCTTGATCGTGAGGTCGCAGGAGGCGAGTAAAGGGTCTTACCGTGATGTCAGCGCCAACGAACCGGTACGGCCCCATTGATTATGCGGTAATCCTAAACAATTGGAACTTACAGCACAGGACTTGTACGAGTGGAATCTTTTTTCATCGGGTGCAGACCTCATTACAGGCATGGTGCATGCCATCCTCGTTGGTGGCAGATCCAGAACCTCTGTTTCTCAACACAATCTCGAACGTCGGATTGCCAATACACCGAGGACGAAGAAAACCATTTAGAATGGGTGCCCGTTCGAATCGGAGACTCGCTCGGTCTTGCTACACACGGTCAGGGTAAGTTTGTATGGACTCTTAAAGTTACGGAGATTGAAAGTGGTGTACCTGGCCCCTGGGATGAATCGATGAAGCTGACCCGCGGCAGAAAGAATTCTCCTTTTACAGCACTTTGCAAACGCGAATATATAAATTGGTTTGCAGTCTCCGTCCTCGACGCCGTTGCCCCCAACACAAGTTATGGAATCATCCAATCCCTTCATCCCATTATATGGACCAATATACGGACCATTGTACTTTTCCACACTCTTGTTGACCGGTCTTTACGGTGTCACATGTGTGCAAACGTGAGTGGTTCATTCTAGAGTGTTAGTATTACAGTGACGGAGTAAGGCGCGTTCTGCAGATTCTTTTATTACGTCCAGTAAGGCCATCACCCATATCTCATCCTTGCCATCCGTTTATTATGTATCCATTGAAGTTATACAAGTGATTCTCTGCGCATGAAGATCTTCGTAAGTCAGAATATGATCGTCCTCGACGTGATATTTTTGACATTCATTCAGGTAGCAGTTCTATGGTGTGTCCCTGCTTGTTTATACTCACTACGGGCCATCCCTGATCCTTCGTGAAAGGGCGCTGGATACCGTTCACGAAGCCTTAACCATTGCTGGCGGTTTGTGTCCTGGTGTGCATATCACTCGTTCTCGTTCCACTGACTCCCTGCGTAGTGTACAAATACATCATCGCTAGTATGATAAACCCATCGGGCATATTGCACCCAAGCGCGTAAGTTATCACTTCTATAGAACCATTTCAATGTCTTGATATCTTCTCAGAGAACTTCCCGTACATTTCCTTATTGCCATCCTTGGGACAATGCTAACGAGTAGCTAGTTACAGCTACTCTCCCAGGTACTCGTTTATATCCTGTGTTTAAAACCACAAGATTGATGTTATTCAGACCCTGGTTTCAACCCCTGTTCGGGCATTCTTTGTGCATCGAATATACATTTGTGAGTATGGACACCCATGTCTCCTTTTGGTTACTCATGACCAGTCAGTTAGCGGGAAGAATATTATAGTGCCATTCTCATGGGTAAGGTGTTTATTTACTTATAGTAGTCTTTAGTGTCTCAAGACCCTGTTGTATAGGCTATCCAAGCGGTCTGCCAGATTGGTAAGACTTGACAAATTCAGGGCACTAGGGCCTTACCTGATCCTTTGTGGGTCGCAGTGGTTGCTGTCCGTAAGTCGACATGGATCGGATACCAGCAACTTTTAATCATTGCATTCCTAGTTTACTCAGCGAAAGTGTTCTATAGTGTGGACGGGTTTGTCTGTTTCCTTGGTCTACTACAATCGATTCGCATATGTTTGCCGTTCTCTGTTAGGAAGTTAAATGTTGTTGGAACCCTCGCGCTCCATGATACGTTTCTCACGGTAAGTCTATCCTGTTCCGAAGCAAAGCCCTAACATCAGATGGACAGGCTTTATCCTATGTGTCCCTCTCTCTGGCTGCTGCAGTGGACATTCTGATCGCAATCACCATGACATTCTTACTTCTCCGCACGCGGAACAAGGCTGGGATTGCAAAGTAACTGCACATCCTCATCTGTCGTATCATCATTCTGAATATTGGTCTGTAAGTATGGTGCACATTTTACAACGCCTCACCGTATTTGCGGTGAATACGGGTATTTGGACGGCCACATTTGCCATCCTGACCATTATCTTCGTAGGCGTCGTTCGTCAGCATTTTGTTCAACCCTGACATAAACACCGTAGATGCATGTCTTTCCGCCTGCGTTGCTCTACTATGTGTTGTTTGGTATCCCACTCAGCTCGCTTCATTGTAACACCCTTCTCGCCAACCTGAATGCTAGAGCATACATTCGGAGCGGAGGCATGACGCCGGTGTTTGATGGGACGATGGCCGAGAAGCGGAGCGAACTGAGATTCCTTTCTCCCACGGACGAGGTGAGTTTTGGTGTTCCACGGTGGTTGAACGGTCGTGAACCTGGATGACCATTGTTCTGCTAGAAAACTGCGGAGATAGGGACATTTACGGATGCCGCAGGGTCCACGACAACAAGGAACAGTGTATGATCCGGAGCTTGATATGCACAATCGGCCCAGATGTTCTCCTTGCCAACCTCCTTCCCTTTCACCCTAGTCTCATTGGAGCGCTACTTATTTACGTGTATTTGCAGCATGCCAGGGTGAGCTATATTACATCGTGCAGGTCTATTGGGACACTCCATTCCGACCCCAAGCAAATCAGCGAGGACGCAGCTCATATATGTACATACGAGAGAAGTGAAACATTTTGCAGCGACGCTGCGGCTCAAATTCGAGGATGACCGTCTAAGATGATGTCGATATCGCCATCCTCGAGGAAGACTCCATTGGAGATCACCTTGAAGGAGATCACAGAAGAACGTGGGCCTGCGTCTTCCCAAACCGATCACTTGCATCACGAGGTGGGTTGGTGGAAGCCCACCGCGGCCAACGGCGGGAAACACTGAGACAAGCGGGCGACAGAACTGGACCACGTTCTACGAAATACAGTACGGGTACAACTTGAACGCGCGGTGACTTGGCGGTGTCCCAGGTTTCGCACGGCTCGCACGGCGTGACAGGCGTGACCGGTTGACCAGTTGTACTGCCGCTCGAACGGCGAACGCAACCCGGGAACGAACGGAAGGAGCGTGCTCACGAGCGACGATGACGACGACGACGACCAACCCCCTGATCGTGCCGCCGCATGGACAGGGGCCAACCCTTCAACACATCCGTCCTCTCTCTCCATCCCATCCCATCTATCCAGATGGACGACGCGAAAACGACGGGCACCATCCCCACCACAGACACGACGACGACGACAGACATGATGACGACGACGAGGGCGACGACCTGCGCCACCGCATCCGAGAGGACGAGCGACGGTCGTATGCCAATAGGGCATACAGTTGGTCAGGAACGTGGGTGAGTAGTAAAGGAACATGCCACTTCCCACTTCAAGTTGCAAGGCTCGTCGCAGACGGCGGCGCATTCAGAGTCACCTTAAGCTTGTTCCATCCCGGGCCGTCATACGGCCTTGAAATCAACAACACAGCAATATTGGTGCGGTGTTGATCACGGCAATTTCCTTATCTGAAGATTTATTGGCGCAGCAAGTTTGTTCTTTTCACGGTAAGGCAGATGCGCTCATATCGCCTCGCATCGGTTTGTTGATAATCCAACTCCGTTTCGGCTCGTCATCACAATCCAATGTTGCAGTCAATATTCAAGACATC
>JBBPJP010000897.1:0-13193 GCA_038088775.1 Boletus barrowsii | reverse complement strand
GTCCAGTGGCATCACCTACACCCACACCCACGTCGGGTGTGGGTGTTATACCCGCGCGGGTTACCCGTACCCGTGACATTGCCTAACCAGCAGACCGACTCAAATGTGTCGTGGCACAGTGGGTCGCTTGATGGTTCAACCATTCACACTGTTTGGGTTGTAGACACCAATACTCAGTATGTACAATTGATCCCCCTCAACCAAATCCGACTGATACATTACTTCCCCTCGACGATTCTACTGATATATCACTCAGGTTCAGCAGATCAGCTATTCTACCCGCCCCACCCCTCCACTGCCCATGCTTGTCTCAACTGGCAGCAGACCGACTCGGATGTATCACGACGCGGTCGGGGCGCTTGATGGTTGGGCCATTCACGCCGTCTGGGTGATAGGCACAAGTACTTGGTATGTACAATCAATCTCCCTTAACCAGATTTGACTGATACATCACCTCCCCTCGACAAGTCTACTGATATATCACTCAGGTTCAGCAGATCACGCTATTCTACCCACTCCGCTCCTTCACTGCTCGTGCTCACCTCAACCAGCAGACCGATTCAGATGTATCGCGACACACCGGTCGGGTCGCTTGATGGTTTGGCCATTCATGCCATCTGGGTTATAGGCACCAGTACTCGGTATGTACAATCAATCTCCCTCAATCAAATCTGACTGATACATCATCCCCATGCGCCTCCACACATAGACTGATATATTACAGTGTACTAGTACATCGCCTCCTGGCCTGTCCATTCACGTTATCTATGTGATATATCACCCACCATGTAAGTGTATTCGATTGCCTTGTACTCACACTGACTGATACATCACACATTTGCCCGCCTGCTCCCCTCGACGAGCAGACTGATATATCATGGCGCCGTCACTTGATAAATTAGCCGTTCACGCTCTCTAAGTGATATATCACCCCCTTGGCAAGTGCTTTTGATTGCCTTCCACTCGCCCTGCTCCTTCACTGCCCATGCTCACCTCAACCAGCAGACAGGCTTGGATATATGGTGGCACAGTCGCTTCCGTTTACGCTACGTGCGTGATACACACCCAGTATTCGGTATGTACAACCAATCTCCCTCTACCAAGTCCAACTGATATATCAATTTGCATTTCCTATATACCCCTCCTCGATGAATAGACTGATATATTACAGTGCCATCATTTCATTTCCCGGATCAGCAATTTACTATTTGTTCACCTCCATCTCGCCACTCGTGGAGTATTCTGATGAAGCAAGGACTCCCTCCCAAATGGACCTGAAAGAATTCGCCATGTTATTTCGAAGCGCCGCTTGTTGTTTGGCATAAGCGGATGAGCCTTCATGGTCTGGGTCTTTTTCGAACGTACGAGCAGATGCACAATGTGTCCACATACTCATCTCCCATTCTAGAAATGTGATGATCCTTCGCATCTCCTCTCTCAAAAGAATTGCTTCCTCCGTCCAACGAGCTTCCCGTGCTCGTGCTTTGCACCATTCAATTTGAAGACCTACTCCAGCTCAGCCAACTCATGATGCATAGGTCAGTGGACTTACAGTCTCGTAGACTATCATCACTGCTTCCCAAAACTCCAGGCGTCTTCCAAATCCACGACAAGTCCCTTCTTCCTTCCGTCTGACCATCTAGTATATCTGTCATGTCTCATGTCACTGTCGCACAGTGGACGAAGCAGCTCCTCCCACCCCACTTTGCTGAGAGCGGGTAGCGTCAGTAGGGCTTGCCGTGCAATGGTGTATTTCGCTTTGCTATCATGTTTTTTCTTTTGTGCATAATCTAGGGCACTTCTGGCACAAGTGTTAGCACACTGACCACGAATATTGGCTGTTTTGAAGAGCGTGATATGGGAATGTAGTTGAGTGCTTCGCCGAACCTCGTTGAGAGCATCATTAGCTTGTGCAAAACGCAACTCCCATTCAACAAGTTTCAATCTCTCATTGCATGGGGTATCAGGTTTCAGCTGCGAGGGAAGCCATAGTTTGACATTTTCCGGTACGTTGCTTACTGTATCGGCCTCATCACTGGAGTCGTGCGTTCCACGCAGAGCTGCCACTAAAGGCATATACAGTAGTTGGGCTTGCATCCATGCATCTAGTTTCCTTTGGAGAGCGCTGCGACGCATGGTGATGTTAGATTTCTGTAGATCTGTAGCATGGATCCCTGCTCCCATGCTATCGCTCGCCAGTCGATGTCTCTAGACAGTTAGACATGTGTGTATCACTTTCCATAGTCCGTAATACTTACTGTTGATCCTTGATGTCCATCCCCGTTGAAATCAAAATCAGCAGGGAGATGTCAGCGTGAAGCGACTGATCGGCATGCTGATTCAAATCATGAGCTTCCTCTTCAGCCAGTTGCAGCCTGACGGCAGACTGTGACATGGCTTAATTGCATAGTGGACGATTAGAGGCGTGACTAGCCCACCAGAAACATCGAGACTCACGCGTGATTCGACTCTCAAATGGATTCTGTTTCTTGTTGTCTTCCTCCCATTCTTGCACTTCGTCAAGCCAAATCTGTAGTTGCCATGGCTCAATGGTACTCTCTAGTTCATGAAGTTCCTGACGGTGCGCGTTTGACATTTGCAGAGCCTCGGTCAGCTTGCGTAACATAGTTTTCCCTAATCAGCGAACTTAGAGTCAGTCCAAGCATCCATAATGGTATGGAGCATGCTGCGTACCAAACGCCACTCGTTTCTTCCAATTGGAGTCGCCGTAAAAATCATCTAGTGCATCACGGCGTGCACCAGGGCCCATCTCTTTGGTACTTGATGCCACACGGTTGAAAATGGCCCATCCGCGTTCAGGTGCCTCACCATCTGTGCGACCTACCCAGCGAGTGAAATTGAATGAAAAGTTGGTTTGACAGCTTTGAACATGAGCCTTTAGATGGAATTTCGGGACAAAGAATCGGACGATCTTGGAGTTGGGGTTCATGCGGATACATTCAGGCATGGTAGACACACGACTCCATAATTTCTTGTGCCATTGACACGCAATGTCATAGGAAAAGTTATACATGACCAGCGCAAAATGGGCCACGGCCGAAAATACAAGGTAATCCATGTTGACGTATCTTACGTGCTATGAGCATGAATTATCTGAAATCTGAGAATGACCATGCACCGCTCTCCCTTCTGAAGGTCACCCATGCCATTTGGCAACTTCATCTCATGTCGTGCACAATCTACAGTCCCGACCCCTGTTGCTGCAAGCCCTCGTGATGATTTTGAGTCCGCCATATTGACGGCGTTGTGGCCAACACAAGTGCTTTTCTGTCTGATGTATCAGTCACTTTCAATGATTACCATGGAGTACTGACTTCTTGACTGATGGCCACACGATCCGCAAGGTACGATTTATATAATTGTTCTTCGACGAAGTATGCCCAGCCGCGATTGAGACTTGGATCAGAACTATCGGACAATACGGCCTTCCGCTTCAGGCGGAAGTTAGCATCAATTGCGATAAATAGTGCATAAATCCAGCTGTATGATAAGAGTAAGTGGTAGAGGAGTCGAAGCATGCATGACGACCCACCCTTGTGCCGGATCCTTCCTTTCCCAACCCAATGGCAAGTTAATGCCAGGATGGGGACAGGCTGGACATTTAACGGCGCATTCGCCTTCCTGAGTAGCGTTAACCCCCTTTGGATCGTGGCCTCTTCCAGCCCGTTTGAGTTGCTTCAAGTGGCGATATTCACGTGTCATGCACAAGAATGCCAGATAACGATCCTACATTTTGTTAGTCATCAGGAATCATCGGGTTACATCAGATGAACCTGTGACTCCACCAGACCTGTGTTGTTGGTGAGGCGCGCGAGGCTGTTGTAGTACTCATATGCCGAGGCTTTGGACTCTAGTGAAAGTAAATGGAAGGCCTTGAGAACCGCGAAAGTCACCACGGTACGCGGCTCCGAGGTAGTCGCAGGGAACCACCTGCTTTGGAGAAGCTGCTTGTAATGGGTCTGGCCTTGCTCGCAGCTGCAGAAGTCTAGGCCAACTTCATGAATTCTGTTCGTGTCGATAACCACAAAATCATCGCCTGGTGCCTGTTTTCGATTGTAGCAAGTGGAACCTGGTGGGTGTCCCAGTTGGATACGAAGTCCGAGCGACTTGAGGGTCACGCGCTGAAAGTAGTCGCTGTTCCATTCCTGGATGCACCGCCCATCAGCAGAGATGGAAAAACAATGGTAAATCTTACCTCAATTCTATGTAATGGGGAGGTAATGTGACGTGCCTGTATACACGTGGCACACAAGAGATGGTAGCCAAAACAGTCTTCGCATCGGTAGCACAGGGAATCTTGACCACCACAGTCGCAAACCTCACGAGTATCACCGCCCCGCCCCTCGAGGCGAATAAACTCATCCAGGAAGGCCGATTGTTCAGGTAACCAGTGTAACAATGGATGATCCTATTGACAAATGAGTTGGCCCACCAATTGATACATCACACTTACGCTGGCAGTTTGCCTTTTCGCCTGAGCATCAGAGCGAGTGCCTTGGGTGTTCTCTATACTAGCGTCCATATCTGCATCCACTTGACTGTCATACTCGTGGAGAGTATCATGTGAGACATCAAGGGATGTGGCTGGTTCAGTTCCCTTTGAGTCTGAGACCTGGGTGATCATGAATGCTGTCTGCACAGTAACTTCGCCATGGTTGTGGGCTCGGTATACATGATGCCGCTGGTACTCAACTTCATCTTTTGCCGTTGGACTGTCAAACTTGACAAGACGGGGTTTCTTGGTTGCACGTCCACGGGTCATACTCGGAAAGTAGGGTGGTAGAAGTTGCAGCATGCTGAGGATTGAGACGAACTGATATATCAGTAGTCTATTTTATGTGGGAAATTTCACTACCCTTAAGAGCCCGCAAACGTGGCTCCTAATGATCGAGAAGGACCCACCCATCTCATCTCAGAGCTCACCATGTAGGTTTCGCTTTCTTTTCTTCTCGCTACTCTGACTAATGGTCAGGTCAACTGCCAACCATGCCCTGCCACACGGCACAATGACAGTGCCTATGCACCGTCAATACCCATATCCCCTCCATGCTCGCCAAATTGCATGGATTGTCGGGCATTTCTATGCCCGCGACAACTGGCGCTTTTCCAATTGTGACGAATGCCGACAGTTCTTTGTCGACTTGGTCGACTACTTCGATGAGAAATGGCCAGTAAGGGAAAGTGTTTTCCCAAGCTTACCTTTAGACGCTGAATTGGATTGCTCACAGAAGCAAGAGCTCAAGAGCAAGAAGCATGACCTTTTCCATGTGAGTACTACTTGCACTTGTCACGATAATTGCTGATACCCCCACCTTAGCACCTAATTCAACTTTGGAAATGGGTCCATTACGGTCGACGTAACTTCAACATGGAATTTAGCATCACTAGTCACTCGGAAGACATTGATGAATGAAGAATGGCCCTACCTTTCCCTGGAGTTTTCTTTGAATTAAATAGGATGTCGTTGCGTCCCAAAAAATTGCCTTGTATTGATTCGCATAGCAATGAGACTTTGATTGAGAGATGACAGGGATAGTAGATTACCACGATGCCCCCATACTAGACTGGTAGAGTAAGAGGCCACACTGCCGCATGTCTGCAAGGTCCATGTCCTCCATTGCACAGAGCAGTAGGTTTTCTATCACTGCGAGTGCCGCTGTGATGCGCGTCTGCAGTTCATGGAGCTCCTCTTCATCCTCATGTCCACAGGCGATAGCAGATTTGAGTGCCAAGTCAACTTCCCCCATGGCTGTATGAATCACATCAATTCTGCTGTAATCTTTTGTAGCGATGTAATCCAGGCAGAGAGAATCCATGAATGGTAGTAGAGAAGTGCCAATGAGACCCGCAAGAGTATCATGTGTAGACGTTTTCACGGCGCATGGGTTGAGGGCATCGGTGTCCCTGAGGTACACAAAGCAATCAGCATGCTAAGTGTCCAGCTCAAAACGACATTATACCTGGTAATACTACCCCCCTCAATACGCTTGATTCAGGCCTTCACATTGATTTCATTGCGATGACTGAGCAATGGCTGTATCAGGGTAGTGAGACATTTTGGTAGGGTTCAGTGACTCACTGTTGGTAATACTTGGAACGGGAAGCTCGTGCAGCGAGCTGTCATTCATATGGCGTGTGATATAGCTTAGGGTGTGGCATGGTGTTAGGTGATACAGAATTGGACGTGCGACTCAAAGGCTGAGAGCCGACCCAGAAGATGTAGTGTACATGAGCGTGCCAGTGACTGAACCTACGCTCACGTGCCCAATTGACAGCACCAGCAGCACTGACTCACAAGTCTTTGGGGACTCAGGTTGAATTTGTATAGATCGCAGATAGTCCTATTCAGTGGTCTACGGAGTATCTATCTACAGAATATCTACCAAGGCAAAGACAGCCAGTGCCAATGTTGGGGAGTGTGGACTTGCTGGACGCCGGGCGATGTGATAGGAGATTTACTCGTGCAGTGTTTATGTAAATCGGGACGCAAGTGGTGATTTTGTATAGATCACAGATAGTCCTACTTGATAGTCTACAGAATATTTACCGAGGAAGAGACAGCTTGTGCTGCTGTCCATGGGGAGTATGAACTCATTAGCCTGGCCATCTCAGACCATCATTTATCAACCATACGGATAGGGCCTACTATGGCCACATACCCTCTTGTGCCCTTAAGCCATTAGGAACTGTTCATAATAAACGAGCGGCTATACACCGAAGACTACAAGTCATTCCCATCGTAATAAGCTCTGTTTCGATATCACTCCCTACTACCATACAGCGACGCCTGCTGCATCGATGTCCGCCAGTGTTGAAATGGCAGTGTCTCGTATGTGAACTACTACGCTTTTTCTTTTTTGACTTCCAGATACTCTACTACTCCGTCCTCTATTGCATCCAAGATTATCTCTGCTCCCTCATCCAGAGATTTAACCACAACATATGCGGCACCCTTAACTCTTGAGACAAGGGGTGATACATTAATCCTAAGTCATGGGGTCAATAATACACACTGTACGTAGCAAAGCGCGACTCACCAAAGGTTGAATACACCAACCAGAATCCCACGTGTGACCACATAGTATGTTCCATGTCTTCTCTCGCACGGAAAGACAAATGAAAATTTTTTATAGCCAAGGGCATGGTGGTGGTTGGGAATGCGGGTGTTGCTAGGGACCGTGACGACACGAGGGAGTCTGGGCAATGGTGGTGGTCGGAAGCCAAGAGGCACCTGGCTACCTGGTAACCCTCTAAGTTACATGCGGCTGTCATTAGTAGTAAGGGACATACCTTCACGGCGAATTCGGCATCCTTCCACCTCACCGACAAGATAGTAGGCTTGGCTGCGTATGGCCTCGCACAGACAGTCGGCATCTCTTGTGGATATATTCAAGTTCGACAGGGTATTGCACAGTTCTAGCTGTCATGAATGCCATGGAAATGAGTGAAGTAGCTGGATGCCACTTACGGGTAACTTCTGCGATGGGCAGGCCAGGTTCAGGCGGGTCTTGTCCATCAGTGGTCGCATGGTGGGGAGGTGGGTTAGACGACATGGAGGATGAAGGAAGAGAGAAGGTCAATCACGAGACCTGGCGAAGAAAGTAGATATATATTGGAACCATGGTTATACTTCGCGTAACAGAACAGGCGGGAGGCGGAGTGGCGCACGCAGTTAGGAAGACAAAGGTTCTTGCTTCCCCCAATGCATGACACCACAATCAAGCCGCAATAAGACTTGGTCAGTGAATGATTCGCCTGACATAGTGGATTAGTGTCTGTCAGTGATTGTGTGAGCCTTCAGAAAATCCTTTCTATACAGTGTCAATCTCTCCCATCTGGCATGTTTCTCTCCCATCACATCCCTTGTCTTACTGAGGTGTTTCTCTCCCATCCGGCATGTTTATCTTGTTCCATCGCATCTCTTGGCTTACTGACATGTTTCTCTCCCAGCCGATCGCCTCTCTCTGCCTACGGACCATATAGTCAGTCGGCACTGTAACTGAACACAAAAGTATGCATGGCCATCATTCATCATATATATGTGATTCGTGACATACCGCGTTGCATTTGTGTAGATGTCTCCAACCCCATGGGCGACTTCTGAGCAGGAGGCTTACCTTCAAACATTTTATGATCAGTTTGTGCAATGTCAGGCAAAGAGGGACTACACTACCTTCTGGCAGCCATTTTTCGAAAATTGGTTTGAGAAATTCCCTGAGCATCTTGCTGTATTTCCCAACATCCCTGTCAATACCATGCTCACTGAAGACCAGAAGATCATAGTAGCCAAAGCAGTTGAGGTCAGAAAGGACGTACGTACCGCAAAGCTTGTTTGAGTTCATCTACCTAAGACCAATGTAGCAACTACGCAACAAGCTACGCAACACATTGGGGACCAAAAAGAAGACACGGCAGGCAAAAGGTGCTGATGGTAAGGCATCCGGTGCGCTGATAGCGGACTTGCTTCAATCAAAAGAGGGTCGGAAGCGGAAACCGCAGAAAATAGAGGCTTACATGAGCCTCTATTATGAGGATAAGGTGCGCCCGATGGTTGATGGGGCACAAACCATTGGAAAAGACAATGCTATGGCTGCGGCAGCATCCCAGGGATCACAAGCGTCAAAGCTTGCGCCCACACTCGCCACCATTATGTCGAAGACACGAGAGGTGTTCAAGACAGAGTCTCCTGACGTTATGGCGAAGGTTGACATCAAATGGAAGGAGATGATTGCCGAAACCAAGCAGAAAAACGAGCCCAAGGATAAGCAACAGTGAGTCAGAACAAAACGGGTGTGGAATTGAACTCACGTGGCTGACAGTTACATTGATCGACTCACTCTGACACTCGCACAATTCTTGACCGGGTTCCGAGAACTGACCGGTTGGTCATTTAGCGTCTTGATGGGTGGGCCCTTGCCTGAAAATGGAGGGAAGGTCGAAGCTTGTAGTCTACACGTTGGCATGACAAATCTGGGTAGCATGTTTGACCAGGCTTACCCGGAATTCAACAATGGTGTCATGCGCCCATACAAGGAATTTCTAGACCGTGTACCTGGTAAGTGGCTACACTGCAAGGGAGCTTTGCTGACTGAAACTCTGCCCTGTACAGCGTTGATGACGACTGGAGGAACTCAGGAGCTAGCTCCGAAATCAGATCTTGAATCAGCGCCACCAGTCAGTCTCAACGTTCCGCAACCATCACTTGAATGCAGGTCAGCATGTACATCGACATCGTACAATGAGTCTGCCGTGACAGTTCATGAGGGAGCTTCATGGTCAACTTTGGATGCCTCAGCCCCCCCTCCTTTAACTCTGGACCCTCCGGCGATTGCCGCTACCCCGGCTGCCCTCCTTCCCATGATGCCAGACGATCTTCTAGATATTGCTGCTCTCTCTTCCTTGACTCTCGACCCTCCCATCTTGCCGAATGGTCTTCTTACTGCTCACCCCTCCCTTAATTCTAGACTCTCCGGTTATCGCCGCTACCCTGGCTGCCCTCCCTCCTATATTGCTGGACAATCTTCTAGAGATTGACTCTACCTCTCCTTCTTTAACACTGGACCCTCTGGCAAATGACGCTACCCCAGGTGTGTTCCCTCCCATCATCTCGGATGATCTTCCGGTGATTTCTGCTCCCCTAGACACATACGTATACAACTATTGCTCTCAGACCGCCATCGACCCTCTGGATCAGTTTCTGGCCAAGTATCCACCTCAATCTCTGCCGCAACCTCACCCCTCGTTCCCCAATATGTCCACAGGGACTAGCAACAAATTGGCCGAGTTTGAGCAGATCGTCGCTGCTGCCTCCACACAAGTCGGGTCTCTCACATGCAACAACACGACCACTCCTCAAACAAATATTACCTCTGCGGCTCCCTCAGCTCCATCGACCTTGTCGGAACCACCCCCTTCACAGCCTCAGTTGTCCGTGGCTCTCCCTCTGTCTCTCGTGTCCACTGAGGGAACGTGCACAGTGCAAACCATGGCGGTTACCTCCACCATGCAGGTGATCAATATGGCAACACCTCAGAATGGTAATGCTGTGGCTGCCTCCGAGTCAGCTCCACCAACATTGTCGGACGCACCCACCTTGCAACCCCAGTTGCCTTTTGCCACGTCTCAGCAAAATGACCCTTTGCACGCAGATGCACTCTCTACAACCCGATCCGAAGCAACTGTACCCAGGCCAATACAGACGGCTTCACAAGGGGAAGGCACTGTCGATGTAGGGTCATCCTCAGCACAGTCGGCCCCGGTGCAACCTCCCCCAGTTGATGCCACACCATCATCTATTTCCCCTTCCACGGAGGGCAATGGCAAACGTACCCAGCAGCCATTGAAGCGAAACCAGGTGGCAAATTCAATAGGCGCAGATGTCAGTGCTCCCAATAAACGCTCAGCTGCAAACAGTACGGTCAAAACCCGTGGAGCCAAGTACATGTCAAATCGTAAACATCCAGCCATTACTAAATGAATGCTAGGAAACGGAAGATGAAGTAGGTAACTTGTTGCCCGTGTATTGTGATGAACCAAACTGGGTTATCGTTATGTCTATCCTACGTTGGTAATACGGTGTACCATGGCAGTTACGACAAGGGATATCATGACAGGACCAAAAATAAATAGCATGAGGGAATTGATTATACATAGCGTGAGCAGCCGAGATACTGTCGTGCCGTGATACAAAGGGTACCATAAATTCTACAAGTATCACATCACCATCACCAACTATTCAAGTAATGGTCCCGTGATATATCAGTCTGCTCCTAGAGGAGAGCAGGGTGGGCAAAGGTGTGATGTATCAGTCGGCATGAATACAAGGCAATCGAATACACTTTGAAGGGCCAAGTCTGGAGGCGATGTACACTGTGATATATCAGTCTATGTGTCGAAGGGATTGAGTTGAGGGAGATCAATTGTACATACCAAGCACTAGGTGTATGTGATCTAGATAGTATGAATTGCCGAGCCATCAAGCGACAGTGCTGCGATATATCTGAGTCAATCTGCTGGTTGAGGCAAGCATGGGCCATGGGCAGCAAAGAAGTGGTGGTAGAAGGTAATTGAAAGCACTTACCGAATGGGTGATATATCATCCAAATGGCATGGATGCCCGATTCATCAAGTGACGGTGCCGTGATATATCAATCTGCTCATTGAGAGGGAAGTCAGCGTGAGTGGAAGGTAGTTGAACACACTTACATGGTGGGTGATATATCAACCAGATATCTGAGTCAGTCTGCTGGTTGAGGTGAGCTTTGACAGCGAGGGAGTGGGGCGGGTAGAAGGCAATCGAAAGCACTTACCGAAGGGGTGATATATCACTTAGAGAGTGCGAATGGCCAATTCATCAGGTAACAGCACCGTGATATATCATTCTGCTGTCGAGGAGCATGGTGGGTAGAGGTGTGATGTATCAGTTAGCGTGAGTGCAAGGCAACTGAATACACTTACTACATGATGGGTGATATATCACACAGATAACATAAACAGACGGGCCAAGGACTAGTATACTGTAATATATCAGTCTACGTGTGGAGGTGCATGGGGATGATGTATCAGTCAGATTTGGTTGAGGGAGATTGATTGTACATACCGAGTACTGGTGCCTATAACCCAGATGGCGTGAATGGCCAAACCATCAAGCGACCTGACCGGTGTGTCGCGATACATCTGAATCAGTCTGCTGGTTGAGGTGAGCACGAGCAGTGAAGGAGCAGAGCGGGCAGAATAGCGTGATCTGCTGAACCTGAGTGATATATCAATAGAACCATCGAGGGGAGGTGATGTATCAGTCAGATTGGTTGAGGGAGATTGATTTAGTACATACCGAGTACCGTCTATAACCCAGACAATGTGAATGACCGAACCGTCGAGTGACCTGACCGTGCCACGATATATCCGAGTTGGACTGCTGGTTAAGGGGAGCGTCAGCAGTGAAGGAGCGGGGCGGGTAGAATAGCGTGATCTGCTGAACCTGAGTGATATATCAGTAGACTTGTCGAGGGGAGGTGATGTATCAGTCAGATTTGGTTGAGGGAGATTGATTGTACATACCGAGTACTTGTGCCTATCACCCAGACGGCGTGAATGGCCCAACCATCAAGCGCCCCGACTGCGTCGTGATACATCCGAGTTGGTCTGCTGCCAGTTGAGACAAGCATGGGCAGTGGAGGGGTGGGGCAGGTAGAATAGCTGATCTGCTGAACCTGAGTGATATATCAGTAGAATCGTCGAGGGGAAGTAATGTATCAGTCAGATTTGGTTGAGGGGGATCAATTGTACATACTGAGTATTGGTGTCTACAACCCAAACAGCATGAATGGCCGAACCATCAAGCGACCCGACTGTGCCGCGATACATCCGAGTCGGTCTGCTGGTTGAGATGAGCATGGGCGGTGAAGGAGCGGGGCAGGTAGAATAGCATGATCTGCTGAACGACCGAGTGGGTGCCAATATATCAGTGATGGTGCCGTGATACATCAGTCTGCTCGTCGAGGGAGAAAGTAACAGTGAGGTAATGTATCAGTCAGATATATCACTTATGGTAGATTATTATTGTTTGATGTATCAGTGGAATGATTATGCTGGTGGGCGGCTGTGATGCATCACTGATGTATCAATGATGTATCACTGCTGTGTGCGGATCCATTAATCCAGGTGATGTACCACCCCTCTATGGTAATTACTGTGCTCTTAATATATCATTATCGCTGCATCGACTCTTCCCTGTGTGTCGAAATGGCATGCTCGAGATCCCTCAGCTCCCCGAAGCACTCGAAACGAACTCTGAAGGAGTTCCTGAGGTTGTTCAGACAACCTGGCTTGTCAGGGTGACCCTCAGGGGTGAGGTGAACTGCATCCCTGTGTGTCGAAATGCCATCCTCAAGATCCCTCAGCTCCCCGAGGCACTCGAAACGAGTGATGAGGGAGCTCCCGAGGTTATTCAGGCGACTCGGCTTGTCAGGGTGACCATCAGGGGTGAGGTGAACGGCTTCCCTGTGTGTCGAAATGGCATGCTCGAGATGCCTCAGCTCCCCGAGGCGCTCGAAACGAGTGAAGAAGGAGAGACCGAGGTTGTTCAGACGACTCGGCTTGTTAGCGTGACCATCAGGGGTGAGGTGAACGGTATCCCTGTGTATCAAAATCGCATGCTCGAGATCCCTCAG
>JBBPJP010000896.1:0-13196 GCA_038088775.1 Boletus barrowsii | reverse complement strand
TATCACCATTTGCGTACGTGCCTGGGTAATTCCCCAGGTCTTCCTCCAAGGTGGCCCTCCAGAGGTCCGCTGGTGTTAGGGCGGAAAACCTATTGTTCCATCGTCCAGATTATACAGCCCTGGCTCGTGGTGCTGCCCTGATCGCTTCCTTTTGGCACTCTTGGTAAGTGGCCGTTCTTACCTTAGCCATGGCCTGGTAGCCTTCCTCTTCCTCCACAGAGGTACTGCCCTCCCCAAAAGCAGTCTTGAGGATCTTAATCGCGGTGCCTTTCTTGGTTCTACCCATACTTTCTAGGTAGGCAGAAATTTCATCATCTTCCTCCATGGTGGTGGTAGTTCGTGCCCTCTATTGTGGGGTCTTATATGTTGGATGTGCGGAGCGTCTGGAAGATGGATTCTGGCGGGGACGTGATGTCCGGTCGGTTCCGGATCCATGGTTGGACGACCTACAGCCAACCTTATGGCAAGTAAAACATTTGTTGTTCTGCATGTACTCAGCACGCTGAGTCGGTGATAGACGCACGGCATCTACATCCATTGTGTACGGGTCCTTGTGACTAGTTCAGGAATGAGGAGCTGGGATATGAGCGACTCCTTTCCTAAGATCTCCAATCCTCCGCAGCTGTTGGGAGAACTGTCCTGCCTTCTTTATCCACTCCTGGTAGGTTCCTGGAGTCATCTTGCATGACAGGATCATCGTTGCGAGGCGGGGGCTAAGTCCATGGATGAACTACTCAACGAGCACATTGGGGTCAGTGATGCCGGACTTCTCAGCGAGTAGTTGGAATTGCAAAGCGTACGTTGTGAACCCGTCGCTCCATGATCCCTCGGTGTCTCTACCGGAAGTCTACTTCAGCTTTGAGAGGTCAATCCTTGCTTTAGCAGCTATGTCATAGGGGGAGAAGGCAGTCTCGAATGCGTCTGTAATAGTTTTGAAGGTCTTTAACTCATCTGGCAGGTGAGGGTTTGCCAGTTTCATCAGCCATCCTTCTGCGAACGTCTTTCCCCGGCCCTTGCTAATCTTGTTAAGAAAAGTGAGGGACTTAGTGGTCTTGGAGAAAAGCTTGTTGTTGATTAAGAAGTAGGCGTTCATCGATAGGAGCCATCTGTTGGTGTCCTCTGCCTCCCCAGAAAAGTCCCCGGGAAGGCTGGCCTTTATTTCTGATACCATATCGTCTTCTGGAGCTGGGTCAATGTCAATGTCCTGTGGGCCATTTGGTTCCGGGTCAGGGTCGTGGTATATGACAGAGGGTTCCTCATCAGGAATGATTGGAGAGTTGGGTTCGGGTGTGGTAAGGAGAGGGATAGGGGGGATGGCAGCTAATTCAGAGACAGAAGGAAGGGCATCGGTGTTCCAACCTTGGCTTTGGTTGATCTCAGCGAGAACCTGTTGACATTCCCGGTACTCGGAGAGTCTCTCAGAAGAAGAGAATCGATCTGGGAGTGTAAGATGGAAGGGGTGGTTGTCGGGGAGACGGTGAAGTCTAGGAAGCGGGGAGGAACACAGAGTAGACACGGTGGGAGGTGGGGAGTCGGAGGGTGCTTTGAATCTGCCGGATCGAGATATTGTGGATGGGGGGTATGTCCTCTACGTGAAAGTAGGGACAAGGGGAAAAGCTAGTTCTTTTGTAACGCACAGCGTAGAAGTGACGGAGCGTGCTGCAATACAGGTTGAAGAATGTAGGACAAAAGAGAGATGAGGGATGAGGATCTCTGAGGATGGAGGTCTATCTTCGAGACAATGCGAAGACTCGACGGGTCTCTTCTATCTAGGTACCTGAAGAGGCTCACTAGACTCGAAGGTCACTAGAATAATGCTATATTGTGGAGAACTAGCTTTAAGAGAAATACATGTCGAGACGTACGAGACTATATATACGGTAGGCCCCTGGTCCATGCAAGGTATGTATGTGCAGCATAATGAGTCAGAGTACTGTGGTGCGCAGTAAAGTGCAGTCCGCAGTATGAAGTGTGAACAAAGACTGCGGACGCAAGTCAGAAGAAATAGTGCGCAGTAAGGCGCAGTCCGCAGTAAGAAGTCTGAAGAAGTGACTGCGGATGGAAGTGGAATGAGAGACTAAATAAGGTATAGGGGGGGTGCCGTGTGAGACATAAAGGGAGACAGATCGAGAGAACATATCTGGTAATGTGAAGGATGACTCCACTATGAATACAACCGCGTATGGTGACGATAGAGCAAGACTGGGAAAGGCGAGTGAAAGAGTCAAGGAAAAATAGCGGAAAAATGACTACTCCCTTCACAGACCGTAACAAAAAGCATTCAAACTACTTGCTCAGTCATGCGTGATAGCTTGTTTTGCTCTAATGGGATCTCCAATGCCTCCCACTGGCAGAGAAGTTTAATAGCTCCTCATACTTTCTTGAAATTGCAGAAGATGGGAGCATTTTCTCAACTACCTGCAATTTACACCAACAGACCCAATAAGCAAGAGCTTGTACTGGTAAAGGCATTGGATCTGGGGAGCATTTGCTTTTGCCACTGTGAGATGAATGGAGAGGTATGTATTCCCTAGTCTATTGTACTAAACACATTCATTTTCTATTTGACTCCAGGTGCATTTTTTTGCTAACACACTCATTTACCATGGGCTGGTGGAGTTCTATGGACAAAAGCCCCTCCAGCTAGGGATCAAGCATCTGGGTGTTTTGAACAATGGTCAGATTCCCATGTGCATGGTGGCCTTTGTCATTACTGGAGTAAGTCACTTTGCTCACCTTGACTTAACTTGAAGTTGTGTTCCAATGCTTTAAAACCTACAGGCTATATGTAATGCACAGCATAGTGACAATGAAGTGTGCTGTGACACTGGTAGAAGAATGTAGGACAAAAGAGGGATGAGGGATGAGGGACGAGGATCTCTGGAGGACTATGTCTATCTTCAAGACAATGTGAAGACTCAATGGGTCTCTTCTATCTAGGTACCTGAAGAGGCTCACTAGACTCGAAGGTCACTAGAATAACACTATATTGCATAGAACTAGCTTAAAGGGAAAATACAAAGGGAAAAGTACGTGACTATATATATAGTAGGCCCCAAGTGCTGTGGAGAGATAAATAAGGGAATGAAGGAGCGGGAACCTGAAGGGATACCGTCTCTGTAGTACATATGACTCAATGTGCAGCAATGCAAGTTGGACTAAGTCAGAGATGCACTGTAATGCACAGCGTAGTGTTGACAGAGCATGCTGTGATATAGAACGTAGAACGAGGAGAGACGAGGAATGAGGATCCTTGAGGACTATGTCTATCTTCGAGACAATGTGAAGACTTGATGGGTCTCTTCTATCTAGGACCTGAAGAGGCTCACTAGACTCGAAGGTCACTAGAATAATGCTATATTGTGTAGAACTAGCTTAAAGGGGAATACATGTTGAGAGATGTAGACTTTATATATGGTAGGCCCCTGGTCCATGCAAGGTATGTATGTGCAGCATAATGAGTCAGAATACTGCAGTGTGCAGCAAGCACAGTAATGTGTAGTCCGTAGTATGAAGTCCGAACAAAGACTGTGGACACTGAGTCAGAAAGAATGAAGCACAGTAAGGCACAGTCCACAGTAAGAAGTCTGAAGAAAGACTGCGGATGACAACAGAAGAATAACTATATGGGTATGGGCGGGGCACCGTGTGAGACATAAGGAAGAAGGGAGATTGGGAGCGTATCTAAATAGACAGGGGATGACCCTGTTACAAATACAACTGCGTACGGTGATAGAGAATGAGTCTATGTATAGACGAGTGAATGAGAACAAAGATAGGAAAAATGAGTACCCCCTTCGTAGACCGTAACATGCACAGTACGCAGTATGCGCAGTAAAAGCATAGTCTGCAGTGAGAAGTCTGAATAAAGCGACTGTGGACAGAAGTGGAAGGAAAGTCTAAATAAGGTATCGGCGGGGCGCCGTGTGAGTCGTAAAGAGAAACAGATCGAGAGAACGTATCTGGTAGTGTGGAGGATGACTCCACTATGAATACAACCACGTATGATGATGAGAGAGTGAGACTAGGAAAGGCGAACGAAAGAGTCAAGGAAAAATAGTGAAAAATGACTACCCTCTTCGTAGACTGTAACATTACCCCCATTGTATGGTCGAAGCACCTGCAAGACTTCTAATCCACTTCATCCCCCTCATTGATCTCATAGTCCATAGGGTCAAAATCATCTAGAGGGTTGTGGTGAAATGAGCAAAACTCATCTGAGTGGCCCAATTCTCCACAAAGGAGACAGATTCGATGTGGACATCAGGCTTGGATATGTCTGGGTACAGTGATGTGGCAGAGGAGACATTCGTAATGCAGGCAGTCCATGCGGATGTGGCCTCGTTGGTTACATGTGAAGCAACGGGCCAAAGTGGGATGAGCGGGGCAAGCGGGGGTCGGCGGGAGAGAGGGTAAGAGGTCTACATCGATGGGGTTGGAAGAGAAGCCAAACAATGGCGAGGGCATCGTCACGAAGTCCTTGTTACATCTGCTGGAGGTGGGGAGCAGAGTTGCCTGTCTCAACTTTCCTCTACCTCTCTGAACATGTTGGCCCACAGTTCTTGCTGCGGAACTGGGTAACCTGAATGAAACAGTTCCACCATGCCATTTGATGTTACAAGGACGGCGGGTGGGCATTGGAGTGGAGGGGTGTTCTTGAGCAGGGAGTACATGAGAGGGTTCGGGCTTGGGAGTTGCGAGTCCAAGAAGTGGGATGGTAGCGAGGAAAGTGAGGATGTTGGGGTGGTCATGGGAGAGAGAGGGGAGATCTCCAGGACTAGAATCTCGGCTAGATCCTCCAGTAGGGGCCTGATCTCCATGTCCAGCAGATGGGACAGTGGCAGGTGTTGGCAGAGGTGGGATAGGTATTGGGCTAGCAGTGGCATCAGAGTACGAAGTAACAGAGTCGGGGGTGACGGTGGAGTCGTCATCCCAAAGCTCTCTTCATTCAGGATTGGAATAGTTATGAGCCCAGGTGTTTCCATCCCAGGGGTGGTCACAGCTGTTGTCCATGTAGTAGTCTCGAAGATTGGCAGATAGTGTGGAGACAATTGGGCACAGTATATGCATGAACAGGGGGGAAGGTAAGGCTTGAAGGACGTCGGCGAATCCATGATCATGGAGGGCATCCAAGATTGTGTCTTGGGTGGTGATGATGGCCTGTCCCATAGCAGCAGCATAGACAGGCAGGGTCCCATCTGGGAATAGTTGAGCGTGCAGGGTTCGAGTGGTGGCATATGTAGAAAAGATGATTCCCAAAGATTGGAGTACTGGGTTGTTGCGGAAGGCAGGTATGGAAGGGATGGCATGAGTGGCAGCGGGGTTCTCAAGGATGGAGGCATAGAGGATTTGTCGGGAATGGTCTGGGAGATGGTGAATATGGACTGGGAGTTGGAATGGGACATTTGACATGTGGGGATGGACAAGTAGTTTGTGGTGAGGACGAATAGAGGAGCGAGGGCTCGACTCAAAAGCAAGTGAGGACTGAGGGCTTTAAGATGGGGGAAAAGCAAGGAGATCCCTGGCCTTATATTCCTCAAGGAGGTCCACAGCATGCCCTAAATTGGACTCAGGTTCCCAGGTATTTTCGGAGGACGTGTGTTCTTTCCACAAAACGAGGTAGTGGCGGCGACGGGCGGAGCACCAATGAGATAGGATCTGATCAATTTCAAATTCTTCTTCACCATCAATGATATCTGGCAGAAGTGGGATGAAGTTTGGTCTCTGTTCTGCGGTTTCTCGATATGGAGTTAAAAGCAATGTGTGGAAGGCATTGTGAATCTTCCAAGTGCATGGCAGGTGAAGTGTATATGAAACAGGTGATATTACCTGTGAGATTTCGAAGGGTCCCTCATGGCGAGGGGTGAGTTTACAGGATGGGTAGCGGAGTCTCAAGTTACGGCCCTTGAGCCATACTTTATCTCCTACTTTCCAGGGTTTAAATTTTGATGTAACACACTCTTTCATGTATCGTTGGGCTTTTTCATGGGCAGCAGTGGCTTCTTTGCATGCCTCGTCGAGGTCTCCCAGGCATTGCTCTAGAGCGGGGAGGAAGGTGGTGGTTCCTAAAGATGGATAGGCCCTTGGCTCATATCCCATCATTAAACCAAATGGAGTCTTTCCTGTTACAGAATGGACGGAGGAGTTGTGACAGTACTCCGCCATTGGTAATAGGTCCGACCATCGGGTGGTGTCTCCTTGGCAGAAGATCCAAAGGTAGGCTTCCAGCTCCTGATTGACCTGTTCCATGTCTTCATCGGTCTGTGGATGGTAGGCAGAGGATAGAAGTGGGTCGTAATTGAGTAGCCTTGCTAGTTCTAGAGCGAAGGCCGAGGCAAACTGTGGACTGTGGACCGAGATAACCTTATCATGGAGTCCAAAGTGGGGGAAGACCTTTTCAAAGAAGAGCTGTGTGACACCCTCAGCGTCCACACTCTTATGAGTTGGGGTGAAAATTACCCCCCTTGTAAGGCCATGGTCAACCACGACCATAACCAAATCATAACCTTTAGACGGCAGCAAGTCCATGATGAGATTGACTGAGAGTCACTGAAAGAAGCGTGTGGAAGCGACCGGAAGAGGGGTTAAGGGCAGAACAGTGGGATGGATATTGACCTTGTTGGCCTGGCAGACAGTGTAGCCTTGAATGAAGCGGCGCACGAAAGCAGTAAGTCCAGGCCACCAATAGTCATGTTGTACCGTGTTAACGGTTTGGTAATAACCACCATGACCACCCGCAGGTGAGTCATGGATGACATGGAGGAGGTCGTTCCAGTGAGCTTCAGGCACATATGCCCGATCCTTGAAATAGAGAATCCCTCTGTCATAACGCCAGTTGTGGATGGAAGAACAAGGGATTCCCGAGGTACTCTTGTGTAGTTGATGTAGCTGGTTGATGACAAAGTCATCGGAGGTGGATGACTGCTCGATAGCAGTCCGGAGGTCAATGTTGATTCGTTTTAAAAATAGCTCTCCAGGAAGTAGGGTAACTTCGGCGTTGTCCACCAATGTATCCAGGGTGTCCTTCCACGAGAGAGCATCCGCTGGTCCCATGTTGGTCCCGGGTACATGTTGAAACAGGAGGTCATAGTCCTGAATTGTCAAAAGCCATCTAGCTTGCTGCCTAGAGAGCTTGCGGGGGTCCTTAAAGTAGCACAGATTTTTGTAGTCAGTGAGCACAGTCACTGGCCGGTCGGTTCTGGTAAGGTAGTGATGCCATTCTTCTAGCGCACGTATAACCGCTAGAAGTTCCCTGTCATAAATGTCATAGTTGTGTTCCACAGGGGAGAACATCTTAGAGATATAGCAACAAGGATGCAGGTCACCATTGCCATCCTTTTGCATGAGTACACCTCTGGAAGCCATAAGTGAGGCATCTGTCATAACGAAGAACGATTTTGATGTATCCGGCATCATTAAAACCGGCTTTGATGTGAAGGCCTTTCGGAGGAGGTTGAAAGCCTTCTGTTGCTCGTGTGTACAGGACCACGGCTGCCCTTTCTTTGTTAAATCCAAGATTGGCTGAGCGAGTTCGGAGAAGTTCAGAATGAACTTGCGATAGAAGTTGCAGAACCCTATGAATGAGCGGACTGCACAAACCGAAGTGGGAGGTTCCCATAACTCAATCACCAAGAGCTTGGTAGGGTCCATCTTTATGATACCCTCATGAACAACCATACCAAGGAACTCAACCTTGGATGCATCGAACATACATTTCTCCAATTTGAGGCCGAGCCGGTTTTCTTGTAACTGCTCTAATACTCGCCTCATCCTGTTGTGATGTTCTTTGAGATCCTTAGAGTGGATCAGCATATCATCCATATAGATGATTAACCATTCTTCCGCTACCATATCCTTGAAAATGAAGTCCATGAACAACTGGAAGGTCACAGGACTGTTGCAAAGGCTGAAAAACATGACAAGAGGCTCGAAAAGCCCAAAGGGCATAATGAATGCCGCCTTCCAGGCATCCTTAGTCTTGATGCAGACATTGTTATAGCCCCAGCAGATGTCCATCTTTGTGAAATAACGGGATCCTTTGAGCTGATCCATCAAGTCTCCAATGAGCGGGAGTGGGTATGTGTTCTTGATGGTATGCTCATTAAGGAAACGATAATCTTCACAGGGGTGAAGATTGCCATCTTTCTTAGAAACGAAGAAGAATGGAGAAGCCTGGGGAGAGTTGGATGGCCATATACATCTGGCTTTCAAGTGTTCATCAATGAAATCTTCGCATGCCTCTCACTCCTTAGGATTGAGCAGGTAGGCCTTGGCAACCCTTGGTTGGAATGACTCGTCTAGATCTATGCCGTGATCGAATGAGCAGTAAGGCGGAAGAGGACTGTTGTCCTTTTTCTGGAAGACGTCCTGAAAATCTTGAAAGTCCCACAGGAGTTCCACCTTGGTTTTCGTTGTGTCTTGTGCCAAAGAAGTCAATATTGTAGTTTTCTTGATGGAGGGTCCAGTGGGCTCGTCTTCATCCTCCTCACAATCTATGAGCACTGGTACTTCCTCCTGCTGCATGGTCAGGTCCATGTCAGGTAACCCTCAGGCAGTACATTGGATCAACGTTATGCTTCCACCACAGAGCTCTACATTGCCGGAGTTTTCGTGCCTGGCATTTCCTATTGAAGATGTTTATAGTATGGGCCTCGGCCGCTTCGTCTTCTCATTGTCTGGTGTGCTCCCGTACGGTCAGTTCCATATCAGGGATGCGAACGATTCCTGTACTCCAGTTGATCTCTGGGTTATGGTCGCAGAGCCAAGGGAGCCCAAGGATGATGTTGTCCTTGCCACAGTCAATAACAAGGAAGTCTTGGAGTTCAGTAGTTTCTCCAAGCTGAATTAGCACTGATGCCTGTTTGCATATCAGGCCATTTTGGTTTGGCATACCATCTACGTTGCTCACCCGCAGGGGAGTCTTGAGTCTCGTGGTGGGGATGTCACAGGCCACCATGATAGCATAGTCGATAAAACAACCAGTTGCCCCAGAATCAATAAGGGCTTTTGTGTCAACGCTTTTGCACGCAGTGCGGTCAGGGGGGTAGAGGATGATGGGAATAGATATGGATTGCGAGGAAACCCCTGACACAAACACTGGAGAACATCTGTAAGTAAAACTAGTATTGGCAGGCAATGACGTTGACCCATTCCTGCCCTTCAAAAACCCTGGTCGTTTCCAGGTGTATCTTGCCTCAGTTGGTTTTGAGTGCCTGCCTCTTCGCTCACCACTTTTGCCACCTTTATTCCTTTTTTGACTGTGTTTCTTATGGTGGTCTCTTGTGAAGAGGGTTGCGGTCCAAGCCCCGTCCCATGACCCATGGGAGTAACTGTCGTCCAGCAATGGTTGGATGTTATCACCATCTGCGTACATGCCTGGTAATTCCCCAGGTCTTCCTTCGAGGTGGCCCTCCAGAGGTCCGCTGGCACTAGGGCAGAAAACCTATTGTTCCATGGTCCAGATTATACAGCCCTGGCTCATGGTGCTGCCCTGATCACTTTCCTTTGGCACTCTTGGTAAGTGGCCATTCTTACCTCAGCCATGGCCTGGTAGCCTTCCTCTTCCTCCGCAGAGGTACTGCCCTCCCCAAAAGCAGTCTTGAGTATCTTTATTGTGGTGCCTTTCTTGGTTCTACCCATACTTTCTAGGTAGGCAGAAATTTCATCATCTTCCTCCATGGTGGTGGTAGTTTGTGCCCTCTGTTGTGGGGTCTTATATGTTGGACGTGCGGAGCATCCGGAAGATGAGCTCTGGCGGGGACATGATGTCCAGTTGGTTCTGGATCCGTGGTTGGACGACCTACAGCCAACCTTATGGCAAGTAAAACATTTGTTGTTCCGCATGTACTCAGCACGCTGAGTCAGCGATAGATGCACGGCATCTACGTCCATCGCATATGGGTCCTTGTGACTAGTTTGGGAGTGAGGAGCTGGGATATGAGCGACTCCTTTCCTAAGATCTCCAATCCTCCGCAGCTGTTGGGAGAACTGTCCTGCCTTCTTTATCCATTCCTGGTAGGTTCCTGGAGTCTTCTCGCACAACAGGATCATCGTGGTGAGGCAGGGGCTAAGTCCATGGATGAACCACTCAATGAGCACGTTGGGGTCGGTGATACCAGACTTTTCGGCAAGTAATTGGAATTGTGAAGCATACATTGTGAACCCGTTGCTCCATGATCCTTCAGTATCTCTACTGGCAGTCTGTTTCAGCTTTGAGAGGTCAATCCTAGCCTTAGCGGCTATATTGTAGGGTGAGAAGGCAGTCTCAAATGCATCTGTAATAGTTTTGAAGATCTTTAACTCATCTGGCAGGTGAGGGTTTGCCAGTTTCATCAGCCATCCTTCTGCGAAGGTCTTTCCCCAGCCTTTGCTTATCTTGTTAAGAAAAGTAAGGGACTTAGTGGTCTTGGAGAAAAGCTTGTCATTGATTAAGAAGTAGGCGTTTATCAATAGGAGCCATCTATTGGCGTCCTCTGCCTCCCCAGAAAAGGTCCTCGGGAAGGCCAGCCTTTATTTCTGATACCATATCATCTTCTGGAGCTGGGTCAATGTCAATGTCCTGTGGGCCGGTCGGTTCCAGGTCAGGGTCGTGGTATACAATAGAGGGTTCCTCATCAGGAACAATTGGAGAGTTGGGTTTGGGCGTGGTAAGGAGAGGGATAGAGGGGATGGCAGCTAATTCAGAGACAGAAGGAAGGGTGTTGGTTCTCCAACCTTGGCTTCAGTTAGGTTGATCTCAGCAAGAACCCATTGGCGTTCCCTGTACTCGGCAACTCTTTCGGGAGAAGAGAATCGGTCCGGGAGTGTAAGATGAAAGGGATGCTCATCGGGGAGATGATGAAGTCTAGGAAGCAGGGAAGAATGCACAGTAGACATGGTGGATGGTGAGGAGTCAGAGGGTACTCTGAACCTGCCAGGTTGGGATATGGTGGATGGGGGGTATGTCCTCTACATGAAAGTAGGGACAAGGGGATAAGCTAGTTCTTTTGTAATGCATAGCATAGTGACGATGAAGCGTGCTGCGACACTGGTAGAAGAATGTAGAACGAAAGAGGGACAAGGGATGAGGGATGAGGATCTCTGGAGGACTATGTCTATCTTTGAGACAATGCGAAGACTCAATGGGTCTCTTCTATCTAGGTACCTGAAGAGGCTCACTAGACTCGAAGGTCACTAGAATAACACTATATTGCATAGAACTAGCTTAAAGGGAAAATACAAAGGGGAAAGTACGTGACTATATATACGGTAGGGCCCAAGTGCTGCGGAGAGATAAATAAGGGAATGAAGGAGCGGGAACCCAAAGGGATACCATCTCCGTAGTACATATGACTTGATGCGCAGTATGCAGTATGTGCAGTAAAAGCGTAGTCCGCAGTGAGAAGTCTGAATAAAGCGACTGCAGACAGAAGCGAAAGGAAAGTCTAAATAAGGTATTGGCGGGGTGCTGTGTGAGTCATAAAGAGAAACAGATCGAGAAAATGTATCTGGTAGTGTGGAGGATGACTCCACTATGAATACAACCATGTATGATGACGAGAGAGTGAGACTAGGAAAGGCAAATGAAAGAGTTAAGGAAAAATAGTGAAAAATGACTACCCCCTTCATAGACCGTAACACTATATTCAGTCACTATCGTGAGATCTCAAAACATAGCCTGCAATTCAGTGGAACTGGAGTACTTCAAAACCTTTATTTGCAAGTCCTTCAGTTCTTACAGGTGGCTCATACATCCAGAGATCCACACTACGGACAATTTCACATTTTGTGCCAGAGAGCTCACAAGGCTCTTACTGCCTCTTCTTTTGGCTGTAGTACTCAATATGTCTAGTTTCTCCTGCTTTTACATTTGTTGAAGTTTCTCTTCATATGAAAATCCATTTTTGAGTTGAAGCACTAGTATCTGTACAACATGCATTACATAGCAGTACCCAGTTGAGTCCATGAAACCACAGAAAAGTAGAATACCATGGAAAGATGTTACCATGGCTATGAGATGTCCGAGTCCAGGATTGGTTGGTGTCTGACATGAGAAGTTGTGTGAGGACATCAAAGGCATCCTTGTAGCACGCCATAAATTTGCCAAAGTGAACTTCATCAAACCTACATGCACAGGGTGTGTGAAGCCCAATTCATCCCTCCACAGCACTTCATCAACAAGAAGACTTCCACATTGACCATGCTCAGCAATTGTTTTCAGATATGGCAACTTGAAGAACTCAGTCAGGACTTGCGACTCGAAGAACGACAGACTTCAGTTGAAAGCAGCCTTGGCTCCAAAGTCCTGCATGTATTTCTGTATTTCAGCACCCTGTCAGCACTAATCCTTCAGTCAAAACGACTCAAATTGAGAGTCACCTTGAGAACATGCACGAACAGCATTGTATTCTCAGTTAACATCACCCTCATGCGCATGTCATCCACCTTGTCTTGAGCCTTGGAATATGCCTCCTTGACCACCAGCACACATCTCTTACCACTCGGGGAACAGAACCATGTCACCACATAGACCCAGACACCCTTGGGCAACTTGGGGTCAAACGACGGGCTGTCCGGTTTCCTTTTTCTCCTTTTGAGAGCTTTGTGAGCAACCTCATCTCAGTGTCGCAGATTATCTTGAGTGTACTCCACATGTATGCGCTGGCTTCAATGAGGGTGTAGTCAGCTGTGTGGCCAGGGCCAGGCCAGCATGCAAGCTGGTTTGTGCAGGAACACAAGCCAGATGTGTTTGGCGGGGTGAAGTGCAAACCCAGTACTTGACCAAGTCAGCGTGCATCCCAACGTCTGCAATAACTTTACACTACCAACCACAGATTTTGGGACCTGTCCTCAGCTTGGACTCGTCTTTCAACATATCCTAGGTATCCTCATCAGTGAATCACACGTACTATCTCCCAATGCTTGATCACCTACATCACACCAACCAAGCAATGTGTGTAAACGGAGAATGCTTGCATTGGCTGTAAGGACATTAGCATGGCCCATGAAAATCGGGTTCAACATCAGCAAACCTACATTTTTTCTGAGTTATCAAAATCAATGACCTTGCTGAGCTGTCTGACTTGACTGACAGCATGCTATCAGTGCTGTAACGGGAGGATACGGTACAAGTAGTGAATACATCGGCCGTCCTAGGTAGCACAGCATTACGATCTAACTTAGCTTCTTGCAATCATCATCTTTTGTCGCGCACTTGC
>JBBPJP010000895.1:0-13216 GCA_038088775.1 Boletus barrowsii | reverse complement strand
TCAGGTAATGTAGGTGCGCTGTGAATTTTGCAGGGCGTCCCCATCATCTTCGACCCAGATCACGATCATGACCTATGCACGAGGAATCCGAGGACGCACCACGACCGTTCCCCGTTCAAAGAGCACGTTCGTCCATGTCACTGGTGCTGTCCGATCAAGCTCAAGTCCGAGTTTAGTGAACGTCAAACGTCGACCGGGTCACGCATAGACGCCGCGCCCACGTTGCGAGTGACTGCTCCCTGAGCACTGAGTACTCATCAACTAGCCCAGTACCAAAAGCCTTAGAAGGGAGTTGAATCCATGGTGTTGCGCTTTCTCGCTTGCAGACACCGTTGAGGAACTGGATCAATTGAATGTGACAGGGACTGCGCCTCGCAAGGGGGCACGCGTCTACGCGTGAACTGAGTCGAGAGCTGGGAGCATGCCAGGCATTGTATGCGCGCCTGTCCGTACACACCCGAAAAACGCCGCATGTCTTGAGAAAGGCTCGCTCGATAGAGGGTTTAAACGTTCAGCGTCAGCTGAGACCAACAATCCCGGGTTCGAACGTTCAGCGTCAGCTGAGACCAACAATCCCGGATATCTGGGTCCAAGTCAGCAGCGGCTAGAGCGGTTCAAGACTACTCGTTAGCGCCCCACTGAAACGACTCTTTTTGGATCATAGTATGCATGTACGTTTGGTCAACTCCTTCATAAAAGGTTTCGAGGCCACACCGTCTTGCTGCGGTATGCGACTATGTGAGTCGCTACCAGGAAACTTGTACAGTACCGACTGTGTTGCAGGGACCGGTTTGTATCCAAGGGGCAAACATACGGGGTTTTTTTTTCCCGCCTTGAAGGGGGAATATGAAAGTTGCGCCGAATAGCAACGGATCGATCAGAGAGGAATACAATGATAGATGCATCTCACATCAGGATTGCACTGGTCTACTACATACAGTGAGGGATATGGCCCACCTCCTCAGACTCGTTGCACATTGTCTGCAGGGCTTTTCTCAGCAAGCACACGATCGCATGCGTTTTCGGTAGCATCAGGGTCTTGGAATGGATGACATGTGTGGCAAGAGATCCTGTCAAGCATGATGTGGCTGCTAAAAGAGATGCGATGTGAGTCACGCTGGTATCCGTGAACATGGGCTAGACATACACGACCGAGGTCCGGATCTCCATCATTCGTGATGGTGCCGCAAAGCGTTTGGCAATTGGTTCCTGTTACCCGTCACGTTCACTACCGGGAGGCATGTCGCAGACATCGAATGACGTACCTTCAACGGCCACCGCATCCTCACGGGGAGCCGTGTCGCCAATAGCTGCAGCAGCAGCAAGACCGAGACATAATGCGACAGAGATGAACGAGGATACGACACGCATGTTTGACGGGCTCGAATGAAGTCGATATGTCAAAAGCCAAGATGCTCGCTGGGAGGCGTCGTTGGGTAAAAGGCTCGTCGTCCAGGATACATAATTAACCGTTTATAAACTGTGAGGAAGCGAAGAGGCCATCGAATTCTGACGACATGCGGCGTTAGTACATAGTTATGCCCTGCTTTGTAGTAAGTTTGTACAAACACTTACGGCGGTCAACTCTAGCATCGGGGCAGTTGAAGTGAACGGCAGGCCAACAACTTTTTTAGAACTGAGAAGGATTAGCGCTCAGCCTTAGTTTGGCGAAAGAGATAACTGGGCGTAACGATATCAGTATCGGGATTCGGGAAAGTATGAGCCTTTTTTCTTACCCACGCCGAGTCACCACCCAGGCGGTCTCGTATACATCATTGCACTCAACAGCTGAGCACCTGACACGCGTCACTTTTCTGCCCGTAAGTTGCTTTGAAAGTGTTGCGTGCATTGTGCTGCTTACTATTATAACGCTTCTCTATGGACCTGGCGTGCCAGCGCCTCGGCGGCCACTACTACTTATGATCGATGATACATATCTGCCAGTGGTGATTCAAAGACACCGAGTCACTGGGAATTGCGGATACTTGAATTCGAGCCAAATCACCCTGACATCGTGGATTCAAGACAGGAGAATGAGCAACAACTGTACAGTAACCTGGGGACAGTAGGAATGGATCCCAGTCGACCTGGTCGCTACGCCAATGACTAGTCGGAGTGCCAGCGGAGCTTCGGGACGCGTGGTCTAGTGTGCCATCTCGACCGATCCAAACTCTGATGAGCTCTCACATTCCTGCGGTGACATTCTCCGCGTTTACAAAGTTTCAGGTACGGAATCCAATCTCTTGTTTAGACATTGGTGGTTATTGTAATTTTAGAAATCTCCGTGCTCAGGTGTCTCAACTGAAGACCTGGAGGCGCTATGTTCTGATCGATTTCCAGGATCCCGGACAAGAAATAAGAGACCGTGACCGATGGTATCAACGATACCGTGTGGCACAGACATGGCAGACGACGAGGCACTCGCGCAGTGGACATTTCAAGGCAGAGGTCAACAAGGCGACTATGCACATGCATGAACTCTCCCCTGCATGTTCACGAAATTAGCAGACAGGTAGATCATGTTTCGGTGCGGGGAAACTGATCCATTTGACCGTCTCGGAGCGCTCCGGCCCGGCTGCTCTGACAGATATAATTGGATCATCCTAAATATGGCAGGTCAAACTCAAAGCAACGCGCAGATATAAACACTCACCTCCCACCGGTTGTACAGGGCTGTGGGGATGGCGCACGCGCTTGATAGTGCTTTACATATTCTCCTGGCTTTTCGGACCTAGATGTCATACTTGAACCGACATTCCAAAACGTGAAGGGCTGTTGGACTGTCGCAGATATAAAGGCCACCGTGCAATCAAATCAGGTCAAACAGTATGGAAACTCCTACTTTCCTTTCGCTCGGTTTATTCACAGTTCTTCTCATCCATTTTGCCTCCTCCAGCGTTCCTGGGCTGGTTACCAGGTGGCACAAGAGGATTACTCGTAAACCTAGCCTTCGGAAAGAGACACCCCACAAGAAAAGCGTCGATAAATATGGGACACCCACCAGAATCTTCATCCCGAATGTATTTGCTAAATGGCCGTGGCCTCGTCGGATTAACCCCAATTACGCCGTGGTTAAGGAGGAAGCGGACACATGGATGATGAGCTTCGAAGCCTTCAGTCCCAAAGCCCAAGATGCCTACAATCGCTGCGACTTCAGCAAGTGGTTCTGCTCCATTTACTGTTACGATATTCATTTCATGTGGTAGATCTCCTCGCATGCTTAGCTTTCCCTACAGCGAGTAAAGGTAGAGTCATTGCAGATATACAAGATTATATCATTTTCTTACTAGTCATCCATTCAGAGCACGTTAGATCTGCCTGCGATTTCAACCATGTGCTCTTCATGTTCGACGAGTACTCTGATAGGTTGACACCCTCCGAGGTCCGTAAGCAAAAGGACGTGGTCATGGGCGCGTTGCGCAATCCTCATACGCCACGCCCGAAAGGAGAATGGATTGGCGGAGAAGTGACACGTCAGTGAGTACATTGATATATGTTCATTGAGTTTCCGATGATAACTTGACAATAGGTTTTGGGAGCGGACCATACAGAATGCCACCCCGGTCTCGCAAAAGAGGTTTATCCAGAGCATGGACGAGTACCTCGAGGAGGTCGTGCAAGAGTCCATTGACAAAAACGATGATCGCATCCTTGACATCAAAAGTTATATCAATGCGCGACGTCGTACGGGTGCTGTGAAACCCACGTTTTCCATCATCGAGCTAGGGTTCGAAATTCCCGATGAAGTGATGTCGCACCCTGCCATCCAAGAAATAGTTCTAGCGGCCACCGACATGATTGTTTTCTCTAATGTCAGCGATTTCCATGAAATGATAGTATGCGTCATATTGACATGACATGACTTTTTTGAAGGACCTCGTATCCTATAATCTGGAGCAACGGCGTGGAGATGAACTCCACAACATGATAACGTGCGTCATGAATGAATACAATACGGACGTGAACGGGGCCGTGCTGTGGGTTGAAGACTTTCTGGTTGGAGCCGAGAAAAGGTTCCATACTGCGTTGGCTACTCTTCCCCAATGGGAAGAGCCATTGAACTCACAGGTCAAGGCGTATTGTGATGGTATTGGCCAGTGGGTACGAGCTAATGATGACTGGAGCTTCGAGGGCGAGAGGTATTTTGGTAACAAAGGCCCTGAGATCAAGGAGAACAAATGGATGTCGCTCCTGCCAAAGAAGAGGGCAACGGAGATTGGTCCCGTGCACATTGACAGTTCTCTATTGTAGCACGACTGCACGGGTTTCGCCAAATTTCTTGTCGCTCGTTTCTAAAGTGGGAATTCAATCCATGGGTTAGCGCTTTCTCGCTTTGAGGAACTTTGTCAAATGCCAGCGAGTACTCACGTTACAGGAACTGCACCTCGAAAGTGGGCGTGAGTCTACGCGTGAGCCGACAGCTGGGAGCATGCCAGGTCATGTATGCGCGCCCGTCGCAAGTCCAGTCATCTTGGATATGTCGGCGTCTGGGTCCGCAGTAGCCTAGGACCATCTGAGGCTGGTTCAAGACCTACTCGTTAGCGCCCCACTGAGACGACTCTTTCGGACTAGAGGTACGTACATTGATCAACTCTTTCATGAAGCTTTCCAGGCCACAGCGTCCTGCTGGTAGTGCTCGTGAAATTTGCATGGTGCAATTTGAAGAGGAATAGTGACAATGATAGACGCATCTCATATCAGGACTGCAATGGTCTACGTACAGCGAGGTATATGGCCTACCTCCTCAAACCATTGTTTGCACTCGTTGCACATTGTCTGCAGAGTCTTAAAACTGATGAGGTGTGGTAAGAGATCATAGAAAGCATGTCAAGCATGATGCGGCTGCTACAAGAGATCGATGTGAATCACGGTAGCATCCGGGGAAATGTTGTTGGGCTAGACATACACGACCGAGGGCCGGATCTCCATCATTCGTGACGGTGCCGCAAAGAGTGACAGTTAGTTCCTTTTACCGTTCACTACCAGGAAGCATGTCACAGACATCAAATGACGCAGTGTTCTGCGGGTCAGTAATGCTCCTGGGACAACCAGGACACTTACATGGTACACACTTATGCCCTGCTTTATACGAATACTTACGGCGGTCACGTCTCTAAGGACCGGACATAGGATCAGAGAGCAGTTGAAGTGAACGGCTGAGGCACTGGCATTTCATCAGCGCTCACCCTTAGTAGTTGCAACGATGACTGAGCGTGATGTCAGACAAACTCTATTAGTAAAATACGTATCGGGGTTCTCGGAAGTGCGGGCCATTTTTCTTACCCACGACACCCGGACGCGGTCTCTATCACTGCATTCAACAGTACCTTGTATGTATTGCAATTGCGCAGCTCACTATTGTAACGCTTATCTATGGACCTGACGTGCCAGCGGCTCAGAGTGCTATGATCAATGATACATTTACAGATATACCTGATTATCAGCCTAGTATGGTAGGTCACCGTGGTGACCCGATCATTAAGCAGTCTGGACCACCCGCCGCTTAGACTCAGACCGTACTAACTTACGCCAAAAGGCAATGATACTGAAGACTTATAGTTTAGTATAGGTACCTAGGTAAGCTTGTAGGCTTACAACCGAGTCACCGGAAATCGCGGATACTTGATTTCGCGCGTTCTAGCCAAATCACCCTGACATTGTGGATCCCCACAGGAAAAATAAACCAAAGACTCGGACTCTGGTATAGCAACGTGGTGGACAGTAGGAATGGACCCCTGTGGTACAGACATGGCAAACGACGAGGCACTCGCGCAGTGGACATTTCAAAGCGACGTATGTACTCTCTCCTAGATGTCAACGGGATTAGCAGGTAGACCATCACCATCTTTCGGTGCGCAGAACTGATCGATTTGACCATAGCCTTGAGGTCTCAGAGCGCTCCGGCCTGTCATACTTGGACCGGCATTCCGAAACGTGAAGGCTGTTGGGTTGTAGCAGATATAAAGGCCAGCGTGCAATCAAAATCGGTCAAACAGTATGGAAACTCCTATTGTCCTTTCACTCGGTCTACTCATAGTTCTTCTCATCCATTTTGCCTCCTCCAGCGTTCCTGGGTCGTTTATTAGGGGGCTCAAGAGGATTACTATCCTTCGGGAAGAGGCACCCCGCAAGAAAAGTGTCGATAAATATGGGACACCCACCAGAATCTTCATCCCGAATGTATTTGCTAAATGGCCGTGGCCTCGTCGGATTCACCCCAATTACACCGTGGTCAAGGAGGAAGCGAACACATGGATGATGAGCTTCGAAGCCTTCAGTCCCAAAGCCCAAGATGCCTACAATCGCTGCGACTTCAGCAAGTGGTTCTTCTCCATTTACCATTTGCATACTCATTTCATGTGGTAGATCTCCTCGCATGTTTAGCTTTCCCTACAGCGAGCAAAGGTAGAGTCATTACAGATATACAAGATTATATCATTGTCTTACTAGTCATTCATTCAGAGCACGTTAGATCCGCCTGTGATCTCAACCATGTGCTCTACATGTTCGACGAGTACTCTGATAGGTTAACACCCTCCGAGGTCCGTGAGCAAAGGGATGTGTTCATGGACGCTTTGCGCAATCCTCATACGCCACGCCCTAAAGGAGAATGGATTGGCGGAGAAGCGACACGTCAGTGAGTATTCTGGTATGTTTATTGGGTTTCCGATGATAACTTGACGATAGGTTTTGGGAACGGACCATACAGAATGCCACCCCGGTCTCGCAAAAGAGGTTCATCCAGAGCATGGACGAGTACCTCGAGGAGGTCGTGCAGGAGTCCATGGACAAAAACGATGACCGCATCCTTGACGTCAAAAGTTATATCGATGCACGACGTCGTACTAGTGCTGTGAAACCCACGTTTTCCATCATCGAGCTAGGGTTCGAAATTCCCGATGAAGTAATGTCGCACCCTGCCATCCAGGAAATAGTTCTAGCGGCCACCGACATGATCGCTTTCTCTAATGTCAGTGTTTTTCATGAAATGATAGTATGCGCTATACTGACATAGTTTCTCTGCAGGACATCGTATCGTATAATCTTGAGCAACGGCGTGGAGATGAACTCCACAACATGGTAACATGCGTCATGAATGAATACAATACGGACGTGAACGGGGCCGTGCTGTGGATCGAAGACTTTCTGGTTGGAGCCGAGGAAAGGTTCCGTACTGCGTTGGCGGCTCTCCCTCAATGGGAAGAGCCATTGAACTCACAGGTCAAGGCGTATTGTGATGGTATAGGCCAGTGGGTACGAGCTAATGATGACTGGAGCTTCGAGGGCGAGAGGTATTTTGGTAACAAAGGCCCTGAGATCAAGGAGAACAAATGGATGTCGCTCCTGCCAAAGAAGAGGGCAACGGAGATTGGTCCCATGCATATTGACAGCTCTCTATTGTAGCACGACTGCACGTATTTCGCCAAATCTCTTGTCATATGTACTTACTTATGAGAACTCTATCAATCGTACATGATTAGCACTCGTGGTCAATCTATACGAAGCAATGCTGGAACCCACTAGTACCACCGCAGAGTGGCGGTCTTTGCTCCAGGACTGGACACACATAGTCCTTGCAAAACGAAGGGGCTCGTTTCAGCCGCTACTTGGCAAAATATTGGCAGCGAGGTAAACACCAGACAACACACACCACTCGGACTCTCTCTCCGTGGGCAGTCACTGCTAGTTGTCATGATCTTGTCTCACGGTGACCAGTGTGACAGTCTCTCAAGATCTCACCCCTTGGCACGGGAAATGTTGACGTGTTCATTTATAACGATGTGGTGATAAATGGTCCCCGCGCTGCACGGAAATTGTTGTCGGATGGAATTACCTGCAGCCGATATGATAGGTGCGGTGTCAGATACAGTGATGTTTGGAAACTTGATTTCATGCAATTCTAACCGAACCATGTGAACAGCCAAACAGAGACAATCCAACACCGTAACCGACAGCAGGAATGGGTCCTCAGTTAGCCTGGTCATTGCACCTCCTAGTCGGAGTGCCAGCAGCAAGGTCTTTGCACACATGGAGCTCTGCCAAGAATTTCATGTATGAGATCGAGCTTCCTGTTTAGTTCTTACCTAGCCGCGACACCGAGAGAACGTAACCTGTAAGCATCCATGCTCATGTGTTTCAGATGATGACTTGTACCTCGTTCCAATAGCTTCCCGAATCTCTAAAAAGGAGATCAGATTGTGAGCAACAGTTCCAACGACACTATGTAACGCAAAACACGGCGAGTGACAAAGCGCCTCTACTGTCGAGCGCACACCTTCAAAGGAGAAGTAGGAATGCCCGTCGCCGTGTGGTCTCAGGAGCGTTCCGGCCGGTTTGGGCGGCCGTCACTAGATTGCCATTCGGAATGAAGGTTAGATCATCTTAGATGCCATAAGACTCTGGTCAAACTCAACACGACGTCCAGATCTAAACGCCGAACTCCAGCTGTCGCGGGAGCTGGACTGTAGAATGGCACGCCTGGTACTGTTTTGCATATTTTCTAGTCTTGAGCCCTTCTAGAAAGGCGCTCCTAGTGTCGAGATTTTCGCGCTATAGAACGCAAAGTCTGTTTCCCGAGCTCACCCGGATTTCCTATCATAGCTCGAGACTAATATTTTCCTGGCCTAGTTTCGGACATCGAAGGAAGACTTAGCCGACATCTATAAAGGCTGGTATACAATCGAATAAATCGATCAGTATGGAAACTCCTGCTTTCCTTTCACTCAGTGTACTCATAGCCCTTCTCATCTGTTTCGCCTTCTCTAACGCTCTTGGCCTGATTGCCAATAGGCGCAAGGGAATCGCCAGCGAATCTATCCTTCGGGAAAAGATGCTCCTCAGGCAGAGCGTCAATAAATGCGAGATACCCACCAGAATCTTCATCCCGAACGTCTTTGCCAGATGGCCATGGCCTCGTCGGATCAACCCTAATTACGCCGTGGTCAAGGGGGAAGCTGACACGTGGATAACGAGCTTCAGTCGCAAAGCCCAGGATGTCTACAATCGCTGCGACTCCAGCGAGTGGTTATCCTTTATTCACTCTTTGTATACTTACTTTATTCGTTAATAGGATAGTTGCGAGCTTGTCCTACAGCAAGTAAAGGTAAGGTCACTACGGATCAGATTATTTTTCTTATAAGTCAGCCATTCAGAGCATGTTAGATCTGCCTGTGATCTCATGCATCTGTTCTTCATGTTTGACGAGTATTCTGATAGGTCCACGCCCTCCGAGGTTTGCAAGCAAAAGGAAGCGATCATGAACGCGCTGTTTGATCCCCACACCCCACGTCCGGAAGGGGAGTGGATTGGTGGGGAAATAGCACAGCAGTAAGTATATTGACACTCAACCTACTCTCTAACCTTCTGAACTATGCGCTGAAAGTTCATGGGTAGTACCTGGAGAGATTTGACAGCAATAGCGTCGCTAGTATTTGGCAGTGTCTCCCTGAACCTTCCTCCGGGCGCGAAACCGCTGCATCTGATCCCGGTCAGATGCAGCTGCAAATATAAAAGGCCAGTGACTGGAGCTTCGAGGGCGAGAGGTATTTTGGCAACAAGGGCCTTGAGATCAAGGAGAATAGATGGATGTCGCTCCTGCCAAAGAAGAGGGCCATGGAGATTGGTCCCGTGCATATTGATAGTTCATTGTTGTAGCCAAGCCGACTTTGTCATTTCCTCTTCCACCTCACTACAAACGCCATTCATGGGCTTTCGCAGACATCGCTAGCAATTTGAGCTAGAATGCGTTTGTGTCGTAGTACGTGAGTCTTGTTGCTCGCCGAGTCTTGCGGCGAATATGCCAGTGCCAGTGGTTCATCCATTATCAATTTTTTTCCGGAACCACAACAAGTCCTGTGGCACTTCCCCGATCGGAATACGACTCGTAGTCCCCGGAGACTTGTCAATGAACGTTGAGTCACCGCCACTTGATGATCGACGATCGATGATCCACCAGACGACGTGGTCTAGAATTACTACCCCCAGATATGCAGCCGAGATTTCCTCGAAGAACTAGACGACTTTCGAGACCAAATTATTTTCTATGTTCGAGTGTTGCGGATTCCGTCACCTTTTCGATATATGTACCCGGGGGTAGCGACCAGCAGTGCAAGGCACTTGAAGTTCATCATAGCTTCAGCGCCCGTGTTCGAGTCGGACCGATTCAAAACCGAATGTCGGAAAGGTGTGTATGCCAGTGTGAACCTTGAAGTTTATGTAAGGGAACGTTGTAAGGGAACGTTGCATTTACAGCATCCTCACTCGCACAGCCCACTTATTCACCAATTTCTGAACTGGGCGCTGGAAGTTCATGGGTGGTACCTGGAGAACTTTGACAGCAATGGCGTTGCCAGTGTTTGGCAGTGGCTCCCTGAACCATCCTCCGGACGCGAAACCGCCGCATCAGGTGCAGCTGCACATATAAAAGGCCAGCGTACAGTCAGATAAAAATCATCGGTAATGGAAACCTCTATTCCTATGCTCGTTACACTCACCGGCTTGCTCATCGTGCTTGTCACCTTCTCGGGTCGTAGTGTTTCTGTCCTGATTGCCAGGAATCGTAAACGCTTCACCAACGAGTCTGTCACACACCCAAGGTCGATCCTCGAGAAAAACACCAACAGCCATGGCAGACCCACTCGCAGAGTCTTCATTCCAAACGTCCTTGGCAGGTGGCCTTGGCCTCACCGGATTAACCCATATTACGTCGCAGTCAAGAAGGAGGCGGATGCATGGGTCACGAGCTTCAATGCCTTCAAACCCAAAGCCCAGGACGCCTTTAATCGCTGCGACTTTAGTTGGTGCTTTCAACCTTGACATCCTCTCACACACCTGAAGTTATTTTATTATCAGATCTCCTCGCCTGTTTGGCTTACCCCATAGCGAGCAAAGGTAAAGTCTTTATATGGGAGTGAATTAATCGGGTGATTCGCTTATTCATTTGTTTAGAGCACGCTAGAGCTGGCTGTGATCTCATGCATCTGGTCTTTTTGTTCGATGAGTACTCAGATAGGTCTACGCCTTCTGAAGTGCGTCAGCAAAAGGACGTGGTCATGGACGCTTTGCACAATCCTCATATGCCACGTCCGGAAGGAGAGTGGATTGGTGGGGAAATAACACGTCAGTAAGTGTATTGATGGTTTTCGTTCAGAGTTTGCAAGACGATGATGGTTCGACGATAGATTCTGGGAACGGACCGTACCAAATACCACCGTGGTTGCCCAAAAGAGGTTCATCCAGAGCATGGATGAATATCTCGAAGGCGTCGTGCAGGAGTCCATCGACAAGAAGGATCATCGGATTCTTGATATTAAGAGTTATATCGACGCACGACGTCGTACCAGCGGCGTGAAGCCTTCGTTTTCCATAATCGAGCTAGGACTTGACATTCCCGATGATGTGATGGCACATCCGGCCGTTCAGGAGATGATCCTGGCCGCTGTGGACATGGTCGCGTTCTGTAACGTCAGTGGTATTCACGAGAAGACAGTGTATAGTACTGACGTACTTCAATGCTTCACAGGACATCTATTCCTACAATATGGAGCGATTCCGTGGCGACGACCTCCACAACATGATAACGTGCGTCATGAACGAATACGATACAGACGTGAATGGTGCCATGCTGTGGATGGAAAATTTTCTTGTTGGAGTTGCGGATAGATTCCAAGCCGCCATGGCAGCCCTTCCCCAATGGGAAGAGCCGTTGAACTCACAGGTCAGGCTATATTGCGATGGCTTGGGTCAGTGGGTGCGGGCTCTCGATGACTGGAGTTTTGAGAGCGAGAGGTATTTCGGCACCAAGGGCCTCGAGATCAAGGAGAACAGATGGATATCCCTCCTGCCGAAAAAATGCACAACGGAGATTGGCCCTGTACATCTCGACAGTTCTCTTTTGTAGTCCCAATATCGTTTGTGGAATATTCAGCCATGTACGAGCACACCTCACCAAGGGTTAGCGTAGTCTCTAGTTATAGATGATTCATCTTTATCGCATATCACCAGGCTAGAAGTGGCCGATATGAGTAAAAACAGGACAGCCAAACAGTTGTCCATCAGAGCGCACATCGCGGGCTCATCATGAAATCAGTTGATAACGTAGTGTTCAAATTGGGAAGGGTGGTCAATGCTTCACGTGGCTTTGAACACACCTTGCTTCCCTAACGAAGGAAATACGAAAAAACTATACACTCAAGAGAAACTACATCGATCAAGGCGCAAATTCTGTGATAACGATCGTGAGACTTCGCGTGAGACCATGTGAAAGGCTTGACATACCCTCCTCGTCAAGTAAAGTCTCTTCATCCAAGGACGCTTGTATGTAGTCTGATATGACAAGCCGGCGGCGTTTAGGCCTATGGCACGGTCAGCTTAGACGAACCGCATAACATGCTACCTTACATTGAGGTGCGTTGCATGAGCGCCATTCTGCGAGAGACGTCTCGTTTGTCGAGAACGACATGCGTCAGCTTGGGATCGTCAAGATCCACAACCTTTCCTCCGTTTCCTTCAATTTTCTGGGAAATTTTGAGCAAGCTTATGCTTAAATGAGGACCCATTTGTTCTGGTGGAAATGAATGAACTAAACGTACTGATCGGAAATCTCTTTCTCATATTTCGTGGTTACGCCCATCGCATTCTTACGTGCATTCTCTGGGGAATCAATGTAGAAACGCCTATAAATATAGGATACGTCGGTGAGCCTAGCATCCGAAAACGGGGACCATTGTACGTACAAGTGCTTGAATATCAAGGTGGTGTCGTATTCATGGTCTGAGGCTTCCCCCATGGTGACATCCTCGGGCTACCCATCATTAACCGTGAAAGAAGACAGAGAGGCCAGAAAGATCACCTGTTTTTGCGCTTCCTCTTCAGAGAGAGACTAGACGATCAACATATGTGAGCCGCTCACTACATAGGTGGACAAGAAAGCGCTTACCATAACTTGGAATGAATCAAGCGTCTCGCTCCCGCTTGGCTCCACTGCCACCCACTCGTCGGCATCATTTTCGACGTCATCATTCACAGAATCGGCATCACTCTCTGGTTCTGTCGCGCTATCGTCGGTGACTGCTTTCCCGGCATCCACACGCAACCAGTCTGCGAGTGCTGGATCCTCCTCTGCAGGTTCCATCTTGGCTTCAATGGTTTCTGGGGTGGTGGGTTTCTTAAAGCTCGCGTCTAGTTCTCGAGGTGCTTGTTGTGCTTCATCACCCAT
>JBBPJP010000894.1:0-13244 GCA_038088775.1 Boletus barrowsii | reverse complement strand
CCTCGACACGAGTCAAGTCGCCTTGCTTCCACGATTTGAATACCGAATCACTGATATTCATAAAGGGCAACTGGGACGCCGTGAGGAAGTGGTTATAATGAGTGGGACCGCTTACGTTTACTGTCAAGTACGAGCTCGGAATGATGTCACAAAGACTGCGGATGGTGACTTTCCCATTGTCTTCTCCAATCACTATATGGTCGTCGTTTGGGGAGAGTGAAATCGACCAAACGTCGCTTGCGAGCTCGATGACCGACCCGATTTGCTGGCCCGTAGAAGTGTCCCAAAAAAATAGTGACCTGGATGCGGCGGCGACAGCGAACTTTTGACTATGCGCTACGATAATGGAATAGGCCCATTGATCACCGGGAATAGCCCATTTATTGAGCAGGGTTCCCGAGGATGTATCGAAACACTTTGCTTCGCCTTACGTGGCGGCAAAAAGTTGACGACTGTCAGACGACCAAGCAAGGGGTGACGATGTTGTGTACCAGAACCAGCAAGGGATGTTCAACAGCTGCTGTCCATTGTCGCTGTCGTAGATGCGGATCGACGTCATGTCCTCTTCATTGCCAGTAGCGGTGGCAAGTCGGTCGCCGTTGGGAGAGAGGCGCACTGCGACAACAACTCCGTCATGCTGAAGTGGACCCACAAGTCTCTCCCCCGTGGTCATACTCCATATGAACGCGACATTGTCAAACCCACCCGTCGCGAATTTCGTGGAATCGAGGGAGACGTCCACGGAGGATACCGAGTTTGTGTGGCCTTGGACGTCGAGGACTTTTTTCTGGGTATGCGCATCCCATACTAATACATTTGCATTTAAACGCCCGAGTCCGCACACGAGCCATTTTCCATCTGGAGACAGCGCGGTAGCGTAGATTTCTGCCCCTTCGATTCGAATTGGTTCGCCGACCTCTTGTCCGTCATCCACCCGCCATCGACGAAGTATCCCCCCGACACCGCCGCTCCATACCTGCTTGCCATCCTCCGCGAACAAGACCGACTTTGTTGCATGTTGATTATCGATTTCGATCATTTTTGATCCACCTAGAATTGTTAATGGGAGGTCATTACAGGTACTTTCCTACGACCAGTACGTACCTGGACAGATAGGAAACTTGGGTTGGGAGTGCAGGGTTAAGAGGAACGTGTATCATGTATGCCCTTTTTCTTATCGATCATGATAAACATCAGCCCATACTGCCTTGGGCGCTCGTGCCTGGTATTTGTTTCTCCGATATTGCCTCCATGTGCCTTGTTCTCCGAGTTCCGCCGCTGTTCCAGTCGTGGTAGGATGCACAAAGGTTCAGTCAACGAATACAACAAATCTGGACATTCAGTACCACATCAGCATCCATCTGTAGTTGGTCGTGCAACTGAGTGGAACCGCTCACCAATCGGTACGTGGTAACAACATACTTGCAGCGTGTCTCCTAGGCCTCAGGCTTTACCCTCCGTTCATAACTAATAAACTTGGTCGTAGCGTTCTGGACACTGCGACTCGGTGAGTCATTTCGATTTGAGCGGTGAATAACGCACTGAATTGGAGTGGCGTGTCCGGTACCCCAGACACGGCTTGGCGAATCGACGACAATACGATGGCCGTCATGCAACTGTGCACATGACGTGCCATGAGGCGGAGGATTAGTTCATGCTAGTGCTTGAAGCCATGCCAATGATAACCGCCCAGGCCTGAGCATGCATGTAACCGTGTCTGATGCTACTGTAGTCCGTAGCCAACCACAAGTAAGTAGATTACAAGCCCTTACAAGCCCGCAGGAGCTTTCGCGAAGCAACGATATCTCCATGATCACGGCGATCGAAATCGTGTCTCCACTGACAACGGCCTGACCATCACGCTCGCGATCGTGATGGATGGTGTGAGGACGAGGTAGAACCAAAAGACGACAGTCCAAGAGAAGGGCGTTTAAAGGGTGGTTGCATCTGTGGTGGCGTCGGTAGCCGTCGGCGTCTTTGTAACGTATTTAGATGCCTATAGAGACGGTGAGTGGGGGAAGGTCCCTTCAAGCATGCATGAGCAAAAAGTACACATGGTGTCAAGAAGAGGAGCGTACCTGTGGGAACACTAACCCAGCTGGATTCAGGATCGACATTAACGGTATGCTCGACACCATAAACACCGGGCTGGGGGATCAATGAATCAGACACGGGATGGCGCACAGCAAAAGCTGGAACGAAAAACGAGAACGTACTCTTCAAACAGATCTCTAACCGGTCCAACCGGCTGAGGAGAACAATCATCAGAGTATTGACAAGTGGTGCGATAGCTATCCACGCGATGGTCAATGTCCCTCCGAGAGGATTGGGCGGGGGGTGGGGCAGTAAATGGCAGAATTGGTCCACCATCACGAACGTGGCTAAGTGTCGAGTCCAACGCCGACACTGTCTCTGATCACTAATTGCGGGTCAAACGTGTCGATCGCGTGCTTAGCAAGCAGTTATAACAAATGACCAATTGGCCAAGAAGTGGGACCACTCACGTTGACTGTCAAGTATGAGTTCGGAAGGATGTTACGAGGGCTCTGGAGGGTAAATTTTCCGTTGTCTTCTCCAGTCACAATGTAGCCATCATCGGGGGAGAACGAATCGACCAAACGTGGCTGTGGATGTGTCCCACAAAATCAGTGACTTGTACGCGGCGGCGACGGCGAACTTTTTGGCTATGCGCTATATGATACAATCGGCCCGATGAGCACCAGGAATGGTCCGTTTGTTGAGCTGGCGCCCGAGGACGTACCGAAATGATACTTTGCTTCACCTACGGTGACGATGTGGTGTACCAGAACCAGTAGAGGATGTTCTACCCATCGTCGTTATCGTAGATTCGGATGGACGTCGTGTCCTTTTCGTGACTAGTAGCGGTGGCAAGTCGGTCGCCGTTTGGGAGAGAAATGCACTGCCATAACCCAAAAACTGCGTTGAGTGTGGTTCCACGAGTCTTTCTCCTGTCAGAATTTTTGTAGAGTGGTAAGAAGACGCGGACTGGTTACCAGGTTAGGTCGAACAACTGGGCCCATTGAAGTAAATCGGTCAAGAAGCGGGGCAGGTGATGCTGAGTCACATTTTTCGCACCAGAAAGCTCTAGGCAGGTCACCCATGCCACTTCACCTTGTCGTCTGCAACTCTTCCCTACTACGTGCGTACGTATGCATAGGTCGTTGATGTGCACATCGAGATCGAATTTACACTTACTTTTAGCTCCCCATGGCACAGCGCATTGGCAATGATGTCTGATTCGTAGATGGTTTGGTAAACGTTGGTGACAGACCAACTCGGGTTGTCTCAGTGGCTGCACCTTGAGTGTTCCACTGAACTCAACGCACCAATACCGTGTTCACATCAGGCGGAGGATGTTCAAGGTTCGGAAACGTTCGAAGCACGGCGACCTCTCAGACTATCGCCATTGCTACTCGGTACCTGAGGTCACGACTACAACAATGACAGGCTCTATGGCGACATCAAGCAAGGATCCTGGGATGGCTAGTTGACAACTGCAGTGCGTTGTTCCTCGCGTGGTACATATATATCCTATACCCACTAGCACTTACCCTAGGGACTCCCAATGATCATTCTCGTTTGAATTCTTCTGCGACACTTAAACCACGAGCCAAGAGCAGACAATTCGACAGGAACTAACTAAGGCGTCCTAGGCAGTGATAAGTAGCATGACTGTGATTTACGGTAAGTACCCCGACGGTATTCGTACAACTACCATTAATACATGATGTCACAGATGCATCCCAGCTAGTCTAGTGACAGCCTGAGGGCGTTTAGTATATGTATCTCTGACCTACAAAACCAGCATCGTGTTCCTGTGCTTTGGATATATTGGCGCCGGTGAGTTCTCAAATCAACTACGTAACGCATATCACCTGGATGAATGAGGTCTGTAGACCGAACTATTACTATTCAATATAACGCATACGGCGTTCGATGATATCACAACAAACACAACAGCTGTCAACCCGCGAAGAGTATGACGGAGAGGGTACAACAAATCGATAGCGACGTAGAGCATCATGATAAGCTACAGTGATGCGTAGGCAGTGGGAAGGACAAAATAGGTTAGCAAAGCAAAGATAACGATAGCTAGTCACGAAGCACGAGATGATAAAGCTTCGCACCCACGTCAGAGTATATCCACGACTTCAGTACGCATATCCTCAGCGAACTTGTCCGGTCGTCTGATTCCGGGTACAATGATCTCGTGCTCGGTAGCAACTCGCTTGAACTCCCCATTGGGTTGTTGCTGGAGCACCAGCGCATGGAATGGTTGCTGCAGACGAACAACCAATCGCAACGCTCGGGTATACTCGTCCATCGCTGCTGCGGGGAGAGCATACAATGCCTCGGACTCAGTATCAGACTCCTCGTCATCTTCCACTTTACTTCCCCAAGTGAAACCGTCGAATGGATCACGCAGCTCGCGGATCCACGGATGAACGAAAATGAGCTTGCGTGGCTCCGCCAACGGGAGCCTGTCCGCTGTCCGAATTTCCACTTCGCCAATCCCTAATACCCTAGCACGGTAGTGGATCTCTTGGCCGCTCGCAAAACCTTGCATACCAAGCTGTCGGACTGTGAAGATGATACAAGGCAGGTGTAGTCGGCGGGTGGTGAAGCGAGCAGGGGGTAAAGAGGTCACCCGGTCGTGGATGACCATAGCAGCTGCCTGCGATAGTGAGTTGCTTAACGTAGTAACGCGCTCGTTCATTTCAGTGTCGGTGATAGGAAGTAAGGAACCGGGCGGTTGACTAGGGAGACTGGAAGGGAACTGTTGTATGGCGACGACTTTCCAGTCCATGCAAGTACCGTCACTTCCCCCGAACGGGATACGATCTCCTCCAACAGGTGGCCCAGCGCGGCATCTCCTTCTCCATAGTGTGGCCGAATGTCGCTCTTGAAGATACCTATCAATGAGTACGCAACATCCTCTTCCACCGTAGCGTTCCTTTTCGAGGCCAGCCGTAGCTTTTCTCGAACGGTGAGATCGTCGGGATTGAAGGCAATGATTGTTTTGCGAGCAATCCCAATGGCATCCGCGAGTTCTTGCATGATTTCAGACGAGTCCTTGTGGTTGGACCGGACATCACCAAGGTAAGGCTTCCAATTGCGGTCGTAGAATCGGATCACTGTCGCCGCAAGAAGCTCTTGAGCAGTCCAGGCCCGCAACATCCACATACTGTCCGTGAGATCACCCAGGGCCGAGGGAGATACTACGTCGTCCAAGAGAATAAATGTGGCCGCAGATGCTTCATACCATTTGTACATCATCGTGAGTGATTGGTGTAACACCGAGCTGATCGTCTTATCAATGCAACAGGTATCACTCCAAGCCCACCGATATCCATCCGAGCGGACCACCTCGCAGAATTTCCGCAACTTGTCGTTTAACGGCAACGACTCCAGCTCCCACACTGAGCCGGCCTGATTGACGTCTTGAAAGGAAGGTTCTTCCCCTTGCCATACATGCGAGAGTGTCACATATCGAAAATATTCCTCCGCCACCTGCTGGATACGTGTGTTATCCAACTCCTTCGTCATGGAGGAGACCATCTCTTTGAACTGCGGTTCCGACTTGAAGATATGTGTGCGTTCAGGGACACCACATAGACGACCACTCTTCACGTCAATAAGCGCCAGTGGGGACACCTTGAGGACACCACGAATGATGGTGTTCATCATCATTTCTGACCGGGATGGTGACACATATTTCTTGCCCAGCTCTGTTCGAATTAAGTTACAATGTTGTTTCCCCATTGATAAACTGACACTTACGCCGAATATCTTGATTGAGAGACGATTCTATGATGGAAACCATGCGAGAGAACGCATCAATTGCTTCGTCGTACCGCTGCAAACCATGCAGAGCGGCATGCCTGCTCTCGTATCCCCAAGGACTCGAAGAGTCTACCTTGATTGCCTGCGTCGGTTGAAGTCAGGAATATCAAACATCAGGAAAGCGAAGCCGTACTTCGTCTGCATCCCTCAACGCATCATTCCACAAGCTCAGCATTGCCCGTGCTTTGCTCCGCTTGACAAGAAGACCCACAGGGTTTGAAGGGTTCAAGTACAACGCAGTAGAGTACTGTATGATCGCTCCCTTTGGATCCTCCGATTCCGCCGCAGCGTCACCGTTGGTTTCGAATGTCGTGAGAGATTTTTGCACAAGTTCTGACCTCAAAAACTCAGCGTACGTCATCTCGAATGGACAGTGAGGAGGCGTACCGGGGTCCCAAGCAGTAGTTACTTCATTCGTTGAAACATCTTCACCGAGGGTCTCGATCATGGCAGAAAGCGGTTGTGGCACTTCCGTATGGCCAACTGCATCCATGGCTTTCCATAACTGTAACTGGATTGCCGGCGCCAGTCTCTCAAAGTCCCATCCAAACATCTTATATAGTTAGTGCGATCACAGAGGAACTCGAAACCATTGACTTACAAGGGAGACGACCACCAGGTAAGAATTTTGTTGAAACGGGATAGCTTCTTGCGCACGCGTAAACAGTTCTATCGCACGTTTGTTATCTCTTCCTTTCATCGACATGCTTCCGAGTAGGAATAACATTTGAGCCTATATAATCTCTTGTCAACAAGTTGCTCGGATAATCACGTACAGTGTATACGTACCCGGACAGTGATGTATGGTGACTGATCGTCCACTATATCGATTAAGTCACCTATACGCAAGATAGCGTCATCGTGTCTTCCGCATTCAAATAGAATGATAGCCTGAGTGAAACGAAAGATAAGAGAAGCGCTAGCCGCAATGAGGGATACAGGTCCTTACCTTGATTAGCAAGAGAAATTTGTTCTCGTTAGGAAGGCCGTGACTGAACACGAGATCAAAGACGCGGATCGCCGACTCATGCTCCCCATTGCCGATACCAGCAATAGCACTCGCAATATAACCAATGACGGATGGCTGGATGTCGATAGACTAGTGTGGATAATAAGCACAACATGCGACTACAGATATGCGAGTTTTACCCTTTTAGCATCGTCGATGGCGATGTCCCAATGTTTCGACCGAGAGTGCATGAGAGCGCGGTAAGCAAGTGTGCGTGCGTGATGTAAGGTACCGGAAGGTTGTACCATATCTCCTGTCAAGAGTTCCTCGACACGAGTCAAGTCGCCTTGCTTCCATGATCTAAATGCTGCATCACCGATATTGATAAAGGGCAACTGTAACGCTACAAGAAAGTGATTAAAACGAGTGAATCGACTGATATCTGACCACTCACGATGCGAGGGATAAATGGAGTAAGCCCTGAATCGTTAGACCGTCGATTTTTAACGAATGGAGTCACTTACGTTTATTGTCATGTACGAGCTCGGAAGGATGTCACAAAGGCTGTGGATGGTAACTATCCCATTTGGTCCTCCAGTGACGATGCAGTCGTCGTTGGGAGACAGCGCAACAGACTTGATTTCCCTTGCGAGCTCGATAATCGTCCCGATTTGCTGGTGTGTAGACATGTCCCAAAAAAGTATTGATATGGATGTGACGATGATAGCGAACTTTTGGTTACATGGTAGGAGGATGAAATAGGCCCGTCGAGAACCAGGAACGGTCCATTTATTGAAAAGGGCTCCCGAGGATGTATCGAAACACTTTGCTTCACCTAACGTGGCAGCAAAGAGTTGACGACCGTCAGCTGACCATGCAATCGGTGACGATATGCTGTGCCAGAACTGGCAGGGAATGACCAACAGCTGCTGTCCATTGTTGCTGTCGTAGATGCGGATCGACGTCGTCTCCGTTTTGTCCCCGGTAGCGGTGGCAAGTCGGTCGCCATTGGGAGAGAACCGCACAGCCACGACCCAAGCATTGTGTTCGAGTGGACCCACGAGTTTTTCTCCGGTGGTTATGTTATGGATGAGTGCTTGGTTGTCACATCCACCCGTCGCGAATTTCGTTGAGTCGGGAGAAATGTCCACCGAGATTACCGTCTCGTTGCGTCCGTGGATGTCGAGGACGTTTTCTTGGGTCTGCGCATCCCACACTCTCACACTCGTAGGTCCATCTGTCGAATTCAAAAGCCTGAGTCCACACACGAGCCATTTGCCATCTGGAGACATCGCTGCAGCGCAGATTTCTGCCCCTTCAGTTTGAATTGGTTCGCCGACCTCTTGCCCGTCTTCCACCCGCCATCGCCGAAGTATCCCCTCGATACCGCCGCCCAATACATGCTTGCCATCCTTTGCGAACAAGACCGAGTATATCCGATGTTGAGTATTGATTTCAATCATTCTTGATCCACCTGAAAGTCGATGAGAGGTCATTACAGGTATTCGCCGACGACTAACACGCACTTTTTCCCGTGGATGACATAACTGGCCACCGTACAAGAGAATCGTGGTTGGGAGTGCAGGGGCAAGGCGAACGAATACACCACACCATATATTGTATCCGCTCCCTCCGTCTTATCGATCGTGATATTGATCAGTTCACACAGCCTTGCGCGCTCGTGCCTCGTGTCGGTGACCGACATCCCCCCGAGATACCTCACTCGCTGTCGCTGTCGCTGTGCAGAAAATGCACAGCAAAAGGCTCAGTCAATGAATACAACAGAGTCGCGATGCATTTTGGGTCGGTGAGGGGCTAGGGGGAATACTTTGCAGACACACTGTCGTGAGTAAAGTGGCATGCGACAGATCATGATCATGCAGATGAACGAATCTCCCGCCTCATGGCACAGTAGCGTGACGGATATATATTCGTCGAGTGGAGAGTTTCCGCTAGCCTGACACGTCACCGGGTTAATTCGGTGCGTTATTCATTAGTCGCAATGTCGATCCAACACGTTCTCTTTTCGAAAGCCGTACGGCCCGGTTCAGCTTGGCTCTGAATCAGTTCTGAGTGCTCGGATTCAAGATCGGAAAGCCAACTACTTGGAGCCTGAGTATATTTGGTTTCAAATCTGAGTCCGTCCACGCTTCAAGCACTCACGTTTTTACCACTGTTCCACTCATTCGCACGACCAACTATGCATGGATGTAGATGTGCGAATTACCATGGAGGTATGTAAAAAGGTCAGCGCTCGTTTCCGTGTTCTGAGTCGTGCTCGTGCGATGTAGGGGAGTGTCATGAGGCTCTGTGCGTAGCCAACTCAAGTAGAGTATTGTATACCGAATCTTGCAAGTTTAAACTCTCATGAAGCAATAAACAGCATCCCCACGACCACATCGATCGAAGTCAAATCTCGAATAACGACAGCCAGATCTAACATGTCAAAAATAGGGGTGGTTTAAAACTTTTCACGGAGCCCTAATACAGCGTAATAATGTCGTTGTTTGATTCGTGGATGTTTTGATAAACGTTGGTGACAGACCAACTCAGAGGGTTGTCTCAGTGGCCACACCTTGAACGTTCCACCGAACTCAACGCACCAATACCATGTTCACATCTGGCAGTACTCTGGAGGATGTTGGTGAAACGTTTCGAGCATGGTGACCTCTCAGACCATTGCCATTGGTAACTGAGCGTGCAACTACAACAATGACAGGGCTATATGGCGACATCAAGCAAAGATCCTGGGATGACTAGTTGACAACTGCACTGGTATGTCGTTCCTCGCGTGGTACATCATATCCTATGCCCACTGGCTCTTACCCTAGGTACCCCCGATGATCATTCTCGTTTCAATTCTTCTGCGGCACTCATACTACGAGCCAAGAGCGGACAATTCGACAGGAACTGACCAAGGCGTCCTGGGCAATGATAAGTAGCATGGCTGTGATTTGTGGTGGTAAGTACCCCGATGGTATTCGTACAACTACCATTAACACACGATGTCATAGGTGCATCCCAGCTAGTCTGGTGACAGGGCATTTAGTATAGTATGTATCTCTGCTTTGTGATGACCTACAAAACCAGCATCATGTTCCTATGCTTTGGATATATTCACCTAACGGCGCTGGTGAGTTCTCAAATCAACTACATAATGCATATCAGATGGAGAGATGTACATACTTGAATGAGGTCTGTAGACATTCAATCGAGTTATTCAATATAACGCATACGGCGTTCGATGATATCACAACAAACACAGCAGTTGTCAACCCGCGAAAAGTAAAACGGAGGAAACCGGGGGTACAACAAATCGATAGCGACGTAGAGCATCATGATAAACTACGGTCATGCGTACTAGGTAGTGGGAAGGACGAAGCAGGTTAGCAAAGCAAAGATAACGATAGCTAGTCACGAAGCACAAGACGATAAAGCTTCGCACCCACGTCAGAGTATATCCACGACTTCAGTACGCATATCCTCAGCGAACTTGTCCGGTCGTCTGATTCCGGGTACAATGATCTCGTGCTCGGTAGCAACTCGCTTGAACTCCCCATTGGGTTGTTGCTGGAGCACCAGCGCATGGAATGGTTGCTGCAGACGAACAACCAATCGCAACGCTCGGGTATACTCGTCCATCGCTGCTGCGGGGAGAGCATACAATGCCTCGGACTCAGTATCAGACTCCTCGTCATCTTCCACTTTACTTCCCCAAGTGAAACCGTCGAATAAATCACGCAGCTCGCGGATCCACGGATGAACGAAAATGAGCTTGCGTGGCTCCGCCAACGGGAGCCTGTCCGCTGTCCGAATTTCCACTTCGCCAATCCCTAATACCCTAGCACGGTAGTGGATCTCTTGGCCGCTCGCAAAACCTTGCATACCAAGCTGTCGCACTGTGAAGATGATACAAGGCAGGTGTAGTCGGCGGGTGGTGAAGCGAGCAGGGGGTAAAGAGGTCACCCGGTCGTGGATGACCATAGCAGCTGCCTGCGATAGTGAGTTGCTTAACGTAGTAACGCGCTCGTTCATTTCAGTGTCGGTGATAGGAAGTAAGGAACCGGGCGGTTGACTAGGGAGACTGGAAGGGAACTGTTGTATGGCGACGACTTTCCAGTCCATGCAAGTACCGTCACTTCCCCCGAACGGGATACGATCTCCTCCAACAGGTGGCCCAGCGCGGCATCTCCTTCTCCATAGTGTGGCCGAATGTCGCTCTTGAAGATACCTATCAATGAGTACGCAACATCCTCTTCCACCGTAGCGTTCCTTTTCGAGGCCAGCCGTAGCTTTTCTCGAACGGTGAGATCGTCGGGATTGAAGGCAATGATTGTTTTGCGAGCAATCCCAATGGCATCCGCGAGTTCTTGCATGATTTCAGACGAGTCCTTGTGGTTGGACCGGACATCACCAAGGTAAGGCTTCCAATTGCGGTCGTAGAATCGGATCACTGTCGCCGCAAGAAGCTCTTGAGCAGTCCAGGCCCGCAACATCCACATACTGTCCGTGAGATCACCCAGGGCCGAGGGAGATACTACGTCGTCCAAGAGAATAAATGTGGCCGCAGATGCTTCATACCATTTGTACATCATCGTGAGTGATTGGTGTAACACCGAGCTGATCGTCTTATCAATGCAACAGGTATCACTCCAAGCCCACCGATATCCATCCGAGCGGACCACCTCGCAGAATTTCCGCAACTTGTCGTTTAACGGCAACGACTCCAGCTCCCACACTGAGCCGGCCTGATTGACGTCTTGAAAGGAAGGTTCTTCCCCTTGCCATACATGCGAGAGTGTCACATATCGAAAATATTCCTCCGCCACCTGCTGGATACGTGTGTTATCCAACTCCTTCGTCATGGAGGAGACCATCTCTTTGAACTGCGGTTCCGACTTGAAGATATGTGTGCGTTCAGGGACACCACATAGACGACCACTCTTCACGTCAATAAGCGCCAGTGGGGACACCTTGAGGACACCACGAATGATGGTGTTCATCATCATTTCTGACCGGGATGGTGACACATATTTCTTGCCCAGCTCTGTTCGAATTAAGTTACAATGTTGTTTCCCCATTGATAAACTGACACTTACGCCGAATATCTTGATCGAGAGATGACTCTATGAGGGAAACCATGCGAGAGAACGCATCAATTGCTTCGTCGTACCGCTGCAAACCATGCAGAGCGGCATGCCTGCTCTCGTATCCCCAAGGACTCGAAGAGTCTACCTTGATTGCCTGCGTCGGTTGAAGTCAGGAACATCAAACATCAGGCAAGCGAAGCCGTAGTTCGTCTGCATCTCGCAACGCATCATTCCACAAGCTCAGCATTGCCCGTGCTTTGCTCCGCTTGACAAGAAGACCCACAGGGTTTGAAGGGTTCAAGTACAACGCAGTAGAGTACTGTATGATCGCTCCCTTTGGATCCTCCGATTCCGCCGCAGCGTCACCGTTGGTTTCGAATGTCGCGAGAGATTTTTGTACAAGTTCTGGCCTCAAAAACTCAGCGTACGTCATCTCGAATGGACACTGAGGGAGCATACCGGGGTCCCAAGCAGTAGTTACTTCATTCGTTGAAACGTCTTCGCCGAGGGTCTTGATCATGGCAGAAAGCGGCTGTGACACTTCCGTATGGCCAACTGCATGCATAGCTTTCCATAATTGTAACTGAATCGCCGGCGCGAGTCTCTCAAAGTCCCATCCAAACATCTTCCAAATAGAGTTAGTGTGATCACGGAGGAACTCAAAACCATTGACTTACAAGGGAGATGACCACTAGATAAGAACTTTGTTGGAACGGGATGGCCTCCTGGGCACGCTTGAACAGTTCTATTGCACGGTTGTTGTCTCCTCCTCTCATCGACATGCTTCCGAGGAGGAACAACATCTGAGCCTGCACAATGGCTCGTCAACCACGCTCGAATAAACACGTCCACTTGGTACATACTCGCACAGTGATGTATAGCGAGTGATCGTCCACTATATTGATCAAGTCGCCTACGCGCAAAATAGCGTCATCGTGACTTCCGCATTCAAATAGAATGATAGCCTGAATGAAACGAATGATCAACTCTAGCAACGACGAGGACTACCGATACATACCTTGATTAGCAAGAGAAATTTATTCTCGTTTGGAAGACCGTGACTGAACACGAGATCAAAGACGCGGATCGCCGACTCATGCTCGCCATTGCCAATATGGGGGAGAGCGTTTGCAACATAACCCATGATGGATGGCTGAATCTCGACAGACTAGTGTGGATGGTCAGCAAAACATACAACGACAGATGCGTGAAATTTACCATTTGAGCATCGTCAATGGCGATGTCCCAATGTTTCGCCCGAGAGCGCACCAGAGCGCGGTAAGCGAGTGTGCGTGCGTGATGTAAGGTACCAGAAGGTTGTACCATATCTCGTGTCAAGA
>JBBPJP010000893.1:2820-13251 GCA_038088775.1 Boletus barrowsii | reverse complement strand
GGTCGCCTTCGACGTCTTTAAAGTCCTGGCAGTGTACGGTGGAGGTGAAGACGGCGATAGTGAGCTGGATCGCGAGTTTGCCGGTTTCGCTGACGTGAGAAGGGTCGCAGCCTAGTAGGCAAAAAGGGGTCATGAGCGGGATGCTCGATTGAACAAAGACGATGAATATAGCCAACGTACTTGCGCTGAGGGTACCCCCGAATTCCATACAACCGTACATGAGAGCGAGGATGGCGTTTTTGGAAAGCCAATTCTTGTCGCCATCGAGTTCGTTGTACCAAAAGGTGAACAATTGCATCTCGAGACTGGCAAAGGCCAATTGAGTGCTAAAGAGCGCCGAGTATGCGAGGCAGAGTGGGGCGATGAGCCACCGCAGAATGGTCGCATTGCGTAAAGAGATTCTCCCTGCAGGAAGGGGTCTCGATGGTTTGTTTACCTTGTCCTCTTCTGGTGCCTTGATCTGATTCGCAAGGTCGAACTGCAGGATGTGAGTCCAAACCCATACGATCGTGGGTAAGATGTGGATGGGGCTGCACAGCGGCGCCGAGGCGATCGCAAACAGCGTCTGGTAGTCTTAAAGTGAGCAACAGGACAACGATTTCAATCACCATGCTTACCACCGGGATAATGGCAGTAAGGATGTCGTTCTTGGTGAAAAGAAAGATGGTATAAAGGTGGTATGCGATATCAGATAGACCGAGAGGGGAATGTTGCACAGTCATGATTGTTTGGGATGAATCGAATGTTGCTCTCTGCCGCAGACGGTCTGGCCGTATTTATATGATACATTGATACCTATTCCGGTTATTTTCTGAACTGGTTATCCCTTTGAGGCGCTCAAGAAATGTCGGCTGTTACAGCGTCTCGCATTACCCGGGGACAAAAACGTATCATGATCAACGTACCGTGGTATTCTACGCGCAGATCGGAGAGGACTGGCACGATACAGCACCAAAAGTTCCTGGGCCTAGCACCGGCAATCACTGCCGCAAAACAAACTTAGTGTGCATGTGCATCAGAACGTTTCCTTCCAACGGAATTTTCGTAAAGGCGTCGACCCCGAGTCCGAGACGCACACAACCTGAAAAGGTGCGATTTGAGTTTTGCTTGACGCTGGAACGTTCCAATCATGCATCGCTTTCACGACACGCCAACGCTCAACATAGAGCGTTGTCGGACCTGGATGGCGCCGCCGTTATGTAAGTGAGATAGGATATGTCCTTACCGTTTTTTCCGGAATTCTCGTCAGGAATCTTCTCATGAGGAAGTAGTCCCAATTCAGCAACACTCACCAGGTAAACAGGAACGACCAATGGCCAGGCCGCACGAGTCGGACTGTCAAGAGTCAAGACAGTTACCATCCATGAGCGCTTGAGCCCTCCAGTGGTCCGACGCGTCCGGAGATTGCTGCAGAACGCGGATTTTGACGTTCTGCATAAGTATAACTTCCGGAGCCTCCCAGTGTAGCGCTGGGAACACAGAGGATAGGCATTACGCCACTGTTCACTGACTGGGAATGACAAGCTCAGCCTCCTGCCGCAGTGCATGAAAGTGATGACATGGGAACGTTGGTCGCGGGCTCGGGATGAAAATCTCCCCGGCACAGCCACTTTCGCAGGCGATCCTCTCCGACAACTTTCAGTAAGGATCATATGGGTATTGGACCTACTTACTACCAGCCATGATGAACGGTCGGGTCTCGACATGATCGAAATCCACACCCTCTGTAGTTTTGATCCTCGACTTTTCCATTCAACTACTGGGAGCGAGTGAACGCCGCACAAAGTTGCTTCTCTCTCGGGCGATAAAACCTGTCGTCTCAGAGAGTACTCGCCGCAATAATTTTGTATTCGGAGGATGATATGATACAAGATATGTACTGACCATCGACGGACCGAACGATATATAGATATACATACAGTAAATACACCATGGATTAGGGTATCAAAATTGAAAGTACTGCTCTATCGTTGTGCCGTCAGATAACAATGTCAACCAAGCTCTTTCAGAATGATGTACCCGAGAAAAGGTCTCGAGTTTTTTGGAGCAGCTCCCCGACGCGGATGTTGTCGCCGTCGTGGAAATAATTCCAGTATCCGGGCAACAAGTGGTGGAGTGAGAACCAGACCTGTAGGAAGTAAAGTGAGTTACATCCGATATACTAGCTATCAGTCGACGACGACGACTTACACTGTAATACTGGCACGACCGCTTATCCGCATCGCGCGACCGCAAAAACAAGAACCGTCCACCGACGAAACACCCATATACAACGAATGCCAGCGTGCAATACAAATCAATGTCCCAGATGCAGCAAAGCAGGTAAGACCAGATGGGAATACCTAAGCCGACGACGAGGCGGGAAGCGATGGGAAACCTGATCGGGACGGTACAACGACCGATGAGACGGTCACCTTCGACGTCTTTAAAGTCTTGGCAGTGTACAGTGGAAGTGAAGACGGCGATGGTGAGTTGGACCGCGAGTTTTCCGGTTTCAGAGACTCTGGAGGGATCACAGCCTTTTTGTCACAGAGAAGTGAAAAGGGAATCGTAAGCAAAGTGACAATTTGGACAGAGAAAATACTGGGAGGTGAACGTACCTGCGATGAGAGTGCCCCCAAGTTCGCTACAACCATACATGATGGCAAGAACGGCATTTTTCGACAGCCAGTTCTTGTCGCCGTCTAACTCGTTGTACCAGTATGTAAACAACTGCATCTCGAGGCTGGAAAATACCAATTGGATGCTATAGAGGGAGGAGTGTGCGAGGCATAACGCGGCGATGAGCCACCGGAGAATCGTCGCATCGCGTATAGAAATTCTCCCCGCCGGAAGCGGCCTTGATGGCTTGTTTAACCTGTCTTCCTCTGGTGCCTTGATCTGGTTCGCAAGATTGAACTGCAGGAGATGAAGAAAAATCCACAAGGTAGTAGGCAAGATGTGTATGGAACTGCACAGCGGCGCCGAAGCAATAGAAAATAATATCTAGTAGGGACGAAGTGAGCTGACATACAAGGAAGTGGGTGACGTACTTACCACTGGAATAATGGCGGCCAGAATGTCATTTTGGATGAAAAGAAAGATGGTATAAAGGTGATATCTGATTTCGGATAGGTCCAGGTGCGAGTGTTGCACAGTCATGATAAGTCAGGATGGAGTTCTTGGTCGTTCCGACCCACATGTCGGGAAGTATTTATATATTTCATTGAGATCAACATGCCGGTTATCGTTTGAACCGTTAGTCCCATCAAGGCTGAAATTTGTCCTACGGCGTCCGACACTCACTGGAAGAAACGCATCAAAATAGAATACGTTGGGTCTTGATCTGGAAATCTGAGAACCCTTGCACAGATCGTGCATCCGCGCCCGCCGCATCAGCAACCCGGGTCACTGACCCAGGGATGGATGATCCTCATGGGTGGCCAAAAAAAAACACGTGCAGCGCCTTTTTGTGCTAATGATTGCCACGCCAACTACGCCATCGAGCGGAACGCAGATAGATTTATCGGCGGTAGGCTATATGGCGCCCCATGAAGCAAGATTAGTACAGCCTATCATAGGCGCTTCCAATTGAACGAGATAAGCAAACATAATTTGTATAGGCGTCGGAACGTTCTACGCCCACACGGCTCCCATTATAGTGTTTCCTGCGCAGGGGTAACAAAGTACCCCTCCCGGTGGCAATCTGAATGCATGATATATTTCGTTCTTTTCAATCGAACGGTGAGACATCCGGGTTGTGTGGCCAGTGGTTGGGGAAACAATACGTGACAATGCGCTCTTCGACCGAGTCCGACGAGGCAATCCCAAAAATACGTTAAAGATGCAGAGTTCCTGTTTATGGAACAACATACCAAAATGGTTTAGACACAGGGATGACAATTGCGGTGGGGATCTGAATTGGTAAGTGGAACGTATACCATGGTATACTCATCGGTAACGAACACCTAGATGGTCGCCGATCCGGGTTTACACCAAGCGAACGATTCCAGAAAGCCCACAGCCATCAAGCTCAACGGGTATATACTTGGAACGTGGCTCCCACCAGCATGGCGAACAGTTCTAAATCTGTTGCTCGACTGTTGAGATGATTGATGCACTGCAGGAGTGATCGCCCACCTGATCATGAGAATCATTCAAGTCCCGGAATCCCTCGGAAGTACAGACCGGCAGGATGTTTTTCATATCGCGTCTAACAATATGACCCAAATGTCGACGACAAATAAGTACTGGGGACACCCAAAAAAAGTGCACCGCCATAGCCTAGGGAACGGACGAACACCGTGGACGAGTCACGCAGCCACCAACATTTTTCCCGCCACAGCCGCAGCTGCCGGTCCGATTACTATATACATATCGACGAGCAGTAAAAATCGCCATGACGTTGCCGTCGCTGAAAATCCCCGCAAGTTGCTTCAACGTCCCGGGGATCGAAACGCGGAGTGTAGCGAACAGAAGGAATCTAACCTGGATACGCATACAGTGTCAAGCTAGCGTCTGGGGAGAGTTATCAACTTCCAAGCGAGTATTGAAGTCGTCCTGGCAAGTCCGATCTGACTGCGGCAACACTACCACTGGCTCTTCTGTCTCAAGCTTAAGCCTCTTAATGTCTATGGGGTAAGTTTCAAGTTGACGTTTTCCATGTAAAGAGATAAGCTAAAACAAGTGGGCCTACGGACTGGCGGTGTGATAGTAGTTTGATGATGCAAGGCAGTTCACCGCTAATGCTTGATAGCATAGGGTGCAGAGCAGACCACTTGTCCAAAAAGACATTCATGACAAGCATGCGAACGTTTTTATCACACCCTTTCGGTGTCAATGCACACTTTGGTTGATAATAGATGCCGAGAAGTTCCTGTCGTTACTTTGATTGAGGCTGCACACTATTGCAAGGCTGTAAGATCTGGGTCTCCAATGGCATATAGTAACGTTTCGGGCATTCGACCAATAGTGAGTAACCTCCTTTGTCCACTGCGTGTCCTCCAGTCGTGAGTGGTTCTAAAAAACACGGCTTGCAGACATTCATTAGATAAGCAGTAACGTTATAGAATCAGCGGAGGAACTTGGTCCTCCTACGCGGCGCCTGCCAGTGCCGACCCTAGGAACCATGGGTTAGGGCCACCAGCTTGGGAGACTATATATCCTAGTGGACCCACCGCAAACAAAATACTCCACCACCTTTCAGATCCCGGTCATGTCAGTCAGCTATCAAGCTCTGTCAAGTGAGTCTTTGCCCGTGCAGTATGTTGATGCTTGACGGTCCTTTTCTTAAGTTTCTTTCGGTGTCATAAAGTGTCTGGCAGTATTCCTCACATTCTTTCGGCTTGGATTTCGGTTAAAGATACAACGCTTTTGGTGGGAAGACGTATGGGCAGCCGTCGCACTGCTTTGTACAGTAGCATCGATCATCTCAGTGTTTGTTGTCAATGGGACTAGTAAGTTTCTCCAATGTAACCCGGACGTCGGCATCTAGTATTGACCATCCACTCACAGATCATCGTGAAGCGTTCCTGATCGCCAGCAGGATTAATGTGCACATGCTCACATGTATTGTGTGGTGTGTACATTCACTCGTATGATGCCTCATGAGACGCTTTAATGATCCTCTTTCATGGCTAGGTCTGTCCGCATAAGTGTCACATTTTCAATTGTCAGGATTAGTCCTTCGACCTTTCTCCGCCGCGTTGTGCTCGGAGTCGCGGCCTGTTTCTTCCTTGTCTGGGTAATTACCCTCTGTTTGGAAGTACGGTGGTGTGCGGGCATTGCACAAACACCATCAAGAGAAGCCAATCTACTTTGTGTGGTACCACGGTCCGTAATCATCTTCCAGATGACAAGTAGGTATTTTCCCGCACCTTTTTTTTCCAAGCCGCCAACCACTTTTTCCAAGCCAATTGTACGGCCGACACGATAATTGCTGTATTTCCGCTCAGGCTTCTTTACCGAGCGAAGCTCCCCCAACGGCAGCGTAGGATGTTTGTGTCCATATTCTCAGCCAGCAGGTTCCTGTGCGCGGTTTCGTTGGCACGTTTGATTCTCCAGTTGGTCGGTCCCCGAAGTATCCAAGAAATTGTTGCCAACATGCAGGTATGATCCTGCTCTCCACTCCTACGTGCGATGGTGATTGACGCTACCCTAGCTCGCCATATTCCTGATCTGTTGCAACTTGCTCGTCGTCGTCACCTGCATTTACCGCGTTTTCCTGACTCCTCGTTGTCCTGGCAAACTGCCCCCTTCTGCATCCCCCGCGGACGATGAGGCAAACGATGACGATTTCACCGTGTCACCGTCTAACAACAGCAAGACTTTGCATGTCCTGACGACGGTGGATATGACGACGACGTACGCAAGCGTTGGCGACATCACCCTCAAACACAAAAAGTATACAAGCACGATCGACCCACCGAGCATGAGCGAATCAGTCTAACACGGCTGGACGTGCAGAGGATTCGGCATCGTCAATGCGGGAACTGGCTTCGGTTGTATCACATATTAGAGATAGATGGATAGTGCTTGACGCACTGATGGAGTATAGTACATAGCATGGCTTTTGCATCACTTTCGTTCCTTTGTTCGACGACATGTAGATACATGGCTAATAACTACTTGCGCTCGTTTTTTCAGTACATGTGGATTTGCGATCTAAGGATTGCGTCCTTGTCGTTACCCATACCCTCGTCGGAGGGTGTCGAAGCTTTGCATAGGCGATCGCGGCAAGCACCAAGCTGCTGGTCTGTTCGGCAAACGACCCTGCCATGTTGTCAAGGCCGACTAATTGCATCATTCGCCGCATTCAAGTTCCCCGTTTTCATTATCGTCGTCAGGCACTTGTAATCAGCCCTGGCCTATGCCCTGAGAGGTGACGGAACACGCACCGGTGGACCGGACTCGAGACGCGGCGCGCGCCCACTGTGCGGGGAACATGAAAACCAGTACCGCCGAAAAAGCATCACGACGGTGTGTCCAAGTTGTGGTGCACATTCTTGATAGCGCCTTTTCTGTTTGGTATTTTCGATACAATCTTTCTTTCGAGGTGGCGGCAGTACCGTACAAGGTGGAGTCGGGTACTACGCTCGACAAACGACCCTGTCATGCTGCATCAAGTTTGAAGAACCGTCCTGACCCGCAGTACGATATCAAGTCAGGTGCTTGTATTCCAGCCCTGGCCTATACCCTGAAAGTGTGATGGACCGGAACGCGGGGCGCGCATGGGCCAAAGGAGACAATCCATGGCCACGCCAAGGTGGGCTACAAAGTAAACGTCTAGAAAGGTGAATCGATCATCGTCAATATGAGATATGGTCCATGCGATAGTAACAAGGACGTGCAGGGAGTAAAGCAGTAGCCGCTTCGACTAAATTACGGTCAGGAAGAAAATCCATGACGGCTCCGAGTCTCACGTCATGCGGGCAAGTCGTGTGCGCGTTCTTCGACTTGACTGCGCCGATCACAGGCCCTCTTGTCTTTCGTTTCGTTCCCAGGCTGCAGACGCTGAGTGAGGACCATACCACCTTCGCGGCCTGGGTAAAGCTGTTAGGGGAAGAAGAATGATCCTGACATAGGGTGATATTGATTTCGTTAATACCTGGACAAACCCGACCAACATGTTCCCAGTACTCAATGTGGATGCGTTGAAAAGGGGGGCAGGCGACGGCTTTCTCTCGCACTGCGAACATCCTCAGAGCTCCGGCCTCTCCTCTAAAATGTGGCAGATGATGGGATTCAAGAGGAATCGATGGGTCCAAAAGAGACGATGTTAGAATGAACGTGGGATGCGGGGCCAGCCGACGAGAATTGCAGAGAGAGGAAGAAATGTTGTGTACATGGAAGCGAATGAGGATACAGGTACTTTCTGGTTACATCTAACACGAGCACGAGAGAGGTTGGTGTACTACCCATGGAGCATCTTCATTGTGGTCCCGTTCTGTGTCTTGTACGAGCGATGAGCGGAGGTTGAGCATCAATCGACACCCTATTACGATTTCCATCGGCGCAGGGAATTCCTCGGAGATCTCCGTCCATCGAAGCTAGCAAAAAGATCGAGTGAGAAGTATGGATGGTTAGGAAAATAGGATACATACGCCCAGATATTGTGTGATGACAACGCTGACAATGTACACCAGCAATATGCTGCAAATGAAAATGTTGGGATGCGCCGAGGTGATCATCCATATGAAAACATACCACAGAAAGTAGCCTACATTGTCCTTGATCAAGACGTCTGCGACGTATACACCATATGAACACTTAGTGCGGTATCCCGACATCCAAGTACGAATGCCATGCCATAGGGCGAGTAGACATAGGATAGTATCGTACATGACCACGGGCAACCAAATGAGGTATGGTTGGTAAAACGATGGGGCTTGTGTGTCGGCACAGATGTATAAACCCGGCAGGATCTCGTTTGTAGCTGGATTTCCAAACGAACAGCCCATGAATTCAGCGTGAATGAACAAAAGGTGATAGGAAGCGAACGGGTAGACATACTGCCTAAATCTGTGTAAAGGTAACCAGAGATGGTTAACACGGCTGCAATTTCACACCCATAACCGAAGATCATTAGGACACGGATTTTCTTTGATCCTTGGTACAAGGCATATAATCGAATTTGAAGTGTCACTTGAAAGAGATGAGCTCTGAATAGAGGGAGTCGAAGACACAAGACGCACACTGTATCAGGAATAACTCCAGAATACCAAACGATGTTTGAACCAGGAAGTAAGCCTCGCCTTGAAAAAAAGTGAGAGGAATCTAGTGAATATGATCGAGATTTACTCACAACTGTGAAGGGTCATTCGGGTCAACGTTTCAGGAGTTGTTTCGGATGGTGACGAAAGAACGTACAACTGACACGTTGTCAGCATAGAAAACGCAAGTGAATGTTCAAAGGTTTGCATACATTTCGAGTGGCGGGTCCTCTGAGGAAAGCTATAGAAGGCTCAGCAGGGATCTTTTGGGATAGAAAACGTTTCCTACCGATCATATTCAAGCTAAATGCGTCGGTTTGAACGGTAAATATCGCAAAACAGATTGTTCATAAACTCACATGGCGAGTGCGTCGCCGATATAGCGAATCTGGAGCATAACATGGATTTCCTCGAAGGGTTTTCAATGATGCAAGGGGTAAAAACGTACCAGAATGTAATTCAAACTTCCAAAATTGAAGAGGTGATTCTGCCAGAAGAGACATTCTCGTAACATCGACGAGGATAGCAAACAGGATACTTGCCCAGATATGATCGACCTAGTTAGCCGGAGGATTAGTCCATATAGGATATCGACAGCACAGATGCTTACCTCTCGGTCGAACGTAAGGACTGTGTAGACGATGAACGACGTTATTGAGGTCACAGAACATGTTTCACTCACTATGATCGTACAATATGACGACGGAACCAGCCGCTGGCAAGCAGTTTTCATGGATGACATGCGGCGTAATGGAAAAGAGAGCGACTGACCCTCGCACATCCGGGCGATTCTGAGAATTAGCGCAGTCTGGCCAAATCCAACTGAAAATCCATTCCAGTTCATGATGTGGATACTACGAGGTCCGATCCGAATAAGTTAGTTGGCGCTGCCGGGGGAGCATTTTTGAGTCATGGACCTCGTATTTTATACTGGGCTGCATTTTGGCTATGCAATAAGCTTTACTCATTGTGTGCCAATTCCCTGAGCTAAGTTTATCCATCAAGTTGTCGTACCTGGCACGCGATGCTACTCAAGGTGACCATAGCAACTGAGGGATCCATCGATAAAGACATCGTACAGTGAGAGACCTGCTGCACTAACAGGGTGCATCTGATTAATTTCTGACACGCATATACGTAGAGCCTCAGGTTATTTGCAGAGTCACTGGCCTTGGACAGCAAGAGTGTGGAAAGAGGATAAGAACTACAGCCTTAACTCCGATCTTGAACGTTTGAACCCCGGGCCACTAGACCATTCAGGGCCGCCCTGCAATCAACACTGTACAGAAACCTAGTCACGTAGCACGCAATCCATTCCTTGATCCAAGAGCGACTTGTTTCTTACGACGACGATCCCGAGGAACATTGTACTGGTGGCACTCTGGTGGCGTAGTGTCTTATTCCAGCTCGACCCGGCTATGCACGTCGTCGGAAGTGATCTCCGACTCACATCACATTGCGGCGCAGCAGCACGCACACACTTACTCCACTACCACCACCGTCTCTTCAACGATTACTATCATGTTCAAGTCTGCAGCGACAAAGATAGCCCACAACACCACCATACCCGCACTCGCTGGCCATTCAGACCTTCGCCCGCTACAAGACCTCATTACCGCCGAAAAGACGGTACTCACGTCGTATGTCCTTTCGTAACCCTCTCCACCTTGTCTGCATTGACGGCTTGTTTCGTTTCCAGGCTGCAAAAACTGAGAGCAGATCTTGTCAAGGCCGGCGATGC
>JBBPJP010000892.1:0-13262 GCA_038088775.1 Boletus barrowsii | reverse complement strand
ACCACTCTAATGCTCAACACTCTAATGCTTAGGCTAACCACTCTGACCTTAAGGTCAAATGGACTACTCAAGCCTTTAGACCACTCTAAACATCTCTGGGGGTCCAAGATTGGAACTCTAGATTAGATCCCTATAAATGCTTAGGCTAACCACTCTGACCTTAAGGTCAAATGGACTACTCAAGCCTTTAGACCACTCTAAACATCTCTGGGGGTCCAAGATTGGAACTCATATGGATAGTTGAGGGTTACATTCAACATGCCTATTGGTTGCCTCCTCTGGATCATAGATATAGAGCTGAGCAAAGGATGGTTGATGATCATCAGGTGGTATAAGAGATCCCATGAGATGATGGAGTGTGCCATGAAAACGAAATGATGAGGGTCCAGATCCTTGGATGGCTTGATGATCCATATCAATACCCAGCATATTTTCTTCTTGAACTCCCTCTGATCTTGAGGATCATCAAACAAATCCTGAAGAACACGTGGCCACTGTTGAATAGGAGGGAGCTGAACTTGACCCTGAAGACAGCAGATGCCAAAGCAAGGACGATGAATTCCAGAGCTGGTGAGCTTTTCAGAAATAAAGTGTAGAGCATGACAGTTGGGACATTGAATGTTCATAGGGCCAAGAGAGTGAGGTTGGACTGGCTCAGAGTAGATTCTACCACCAGGTGGAATGCGATGGAGAGGTCAAGGATTGTTCTCATTCTCAGAATCACTGGAACTGGAACTTGACGAGCTAGAATGATCTGGATGATCTGGATTTGGAGGAGGAAGGAGAGCAGGGAGAGTAGGAGCAGAAGCAGGAATAGCAGGAGAAGCAGGGAAAACTGGTCTGGCAGGTAGTCTTGGTGAAGAAGATGAAGAAGTAGATGAAGAGCTACTTAATAAATCAGAAAGCTCAACATTCGAAACATCTGGACTCCTTGTTATCACTTGTCATCCCTCGTCCCCCAGCCAGACTACTTGTCAAAGTATTGCAGCACACTACACTGTGTGTTACACACCCCCCTTGCAGACATCCTACCACTCTGCTCGTCAAGTCCTCATCCCTGAAGCACCCGCTGCACATCCTTGTCCAGAATTTCCTCATTGCACTCTTCACCTTACACAGGATCTTACTCCCTTCCATCATCCTTGTCCTTCTTGTAATTGACATCTCGAGGAAGGAGAATACTGTAATGGCTTATGGTGGTATGAAGCATTAGAGAGAGTATCAGGGAGATGCCATCAAGCTATCCATCGCTCAGGTTTTACCTTCATTCAGGTCAGAGGAAGAACAGAATAACTGGTTTCGTCTAGTCCCCATTCTGACACTATCCCCAGTCCAGAACCACTCCTAATCCTTCCTCTTACATCTCCCTCTCCACTTTCCTCTCCACCCTACTCTTCACCAAATGGTCCTCTTAATGGCAAATCTCTCAGAGTCCCAACACCAGAACTTGAGTCTCAGCTTACCGCCAATGAGCTTCAATGCATTCGAGAATGCTCTATGGTCAAACTCCACACTTTCGGTCAACCCAGGAGAAGAACCATGGAAGGCGATTTTCCAAGATTCCCTTCCATTACCACTGAAGAATCTCTACCAGGATATTCGCCATGAAGGGAGGAGAGTTCCCTTCCTTCGTCAGACTGATTGTGGACCTTGGGTCACTTTGAGGAGATCCTGCTGGGTGGTGACGCCTTTCCAGGTGTCATTAACCAAGACTACTACCCAGGATGATTCGATCCTTGCATGTTCTTTCATGTACAAGGACAAAAATCTCTCCTCCACTTATGCTGGTGCTGGATGGGCTTTTCCCTCCAAGACATACAATTGTACCCAACCTGCATTAGTACATTTCCAAGGACACGAAGTTTTACAGCGAGATTTCTTCCCTCCTCTTTCTCATTTCACTCCTGGAAACTCATACTGTTCACATGACATTCATGATGTCCTTTGTCGTTCTCTCTTCCTGAACATTTATGTCAGTGATGCCCTTGTTTGGCATGCACCTGTTTCTACCCAGACATCCCCTACTCCATCCCAGCACCATTGGAACCACAAACTTGATGGTTACCTATGGAAAGACTGTAAGTCTGCAAACCCAGGCAAGTACTGGCTTCAGAAGCAGATTAGAAAGTGTTCAACCCTTCCTGAGTTGCGAGAGCATTGCCTTCGCAAGCTCTATGGAGAGCAGGCTGAAGGCAGACCAGCTCATCACGCTACTGCCATATCTGGAGAAATTTGGAGATGTTGCCACATGTAATATGGACTCTTCTTGGACTTGGACCATGGACAATAGACCTCTCTCTCGAGCATAGCAGTTTGGACACGATGATTGAGGATTGATACTCTTGATAAAGGTATTCTTTCCTTGACGTTTCTGAATACTAATTATTTCCAACAGAAATGGAAACTCCTATCATCGTTCCTACCACAACCGATCTCAAAATTGAGGGATCCATCCTAAGCTGCATCCCAATCTTGGAGGGACAAGAGAACTACTCTGTCTGGGAAGCTCGTGTTCAGTCCATTGTTAGGTCGATCGGAGCTATAGGTTTCCTAGATAGCACTTATGCCACCTCTGAAGGCATGGCTAATGAAGGCATCTGGAAAGCATCAGATGTGAAGCTACTAGGATTCCTAGTCATAATGGTGAACAATCAGCTTGCCACCATGGCTCCTTCAGAATGGGATTCCTTTGCTAGAAACATTGGAACACCCCCTGTTAGGACAAACTATTACAGGTCTATAACCTACCACTTCTGGCGCATGCTCAGAGGTCGATATGCCTCTTGAGGCATTGCAGAACAGTTCTATTATCTTAATAAGATCTTTAGGTCTTGCATCAGACCTTCTCATGCTTCTGAAGACATCACCATGATGCAACAACACTTCAATAGTGTCTACATGGCAGGTCTTGCTCTTCCAGATCAACTCCAAGGCATCTTTCTTCTTGCACAACTTCCTGACGATTTCAATTCCCTTCATTCCACCCTCATCCACACAATTCCTACCACAGACTTCACCCCCCAGAATATTACTAAGGCCATACTTTGAGAAATAGACATTCATCACTCGAAGATCTACCCTCTCCAATCGCACATAACTCATGTTCAAGTGCCACCACCTGAACCAGTTCCCTCGTCCTTGTCTTTAAACAGGACTAATGTAATTTGACATGGCACTCCACAACAAAGTAGGTGGAAGAACCAATGACAGCCTAACCAGCAGTCATCTGGCCATGGGCCTTCTGATCGACCACCACGACAGAAGAAGCAATCAAATAGAGGAAAGACAGGTTGGTATAATCAGCAACAAGCTGATAGGAAAGGAAAGGGCAAAGCGCCTGCTCAGGTATCAATGGTAAACGCATATACTAGCTATGATCCTGACCCATACTATGGGATGGTTGATGAAGATTTCCCATCTACCTCATGTCTTCAGGAGATGGAGACCATGGAGATCAAACAGCAGTTTGACTCTGAAATAGTAGAACCAGGATGGGATGGACCTGTGGATGAAATGATCGATATCTCTCCCAACATGGCTGTGCCTGCACACCAGTCCTTTCATGCCCACCGACTCTCACTTTGACTCTCAGGAGAGATTGGAACAGGATGGTAGAGTCACCAAGGCAAAGAAAAAGAAGAAGACTACCTTCATGATTGGAGGATTAGTCATGGGACAATCATTGCCTGGTCAATCGATCAGAGAGTTTCCTCTTCCAAAGGAGACTTCTTTGTATCTCAATGATTACAATCCAGTTACTTTCACTAGCCTCTCATGTGGAATCCAAGGGATGACACTGAGAGAGATTCCTTTGAACCCTAGTGATGTATTTAAAACCGAGAATGATATCTTCTCTTCTGGCTGGTATACTGTTGGAAAACCCTTAAGTCCAACTTGTTCACATTGGATGGTTGATAGTGGTTGCACTGATCATGTCACTCCATACCTAGATGACTTCGCTCATCTCTCACAACAGATCAAGCAAGCAGCTATCATGGATGGCTCTGTTGTATCCATGATTGGTCCTGGGAAGGTTATCATCAGACCTCATGGACAGGACACTTTGGTCCTTGAACAAGTGTGGTATGCACCTTGAGTATCACACAGACTTTTGTCTGTTACCACCCTGACATCTCAGGGGTATCAATGTGAATCAATAACAAAGAAACTCATATCTGGAACAACCAAGGACATCTGGTAATCTGGGTGTTTGCCTCATTTCCAGATAACAATCTCCACTGGTTTCAGTCTTCTTTGATTACTCCAGGAAAGATTGCCTCGGTGACCTCTATGGATTCTTTCTCTTTGTGGCATCTTCGTCTTGGACACTGTTCCAAGAATGCACTTCGTCAGCTCCATGCTCATACATTGGGCTGTCCTGGTCTTGTTATTCCTTCCGACTTTCCCCCTTGCAAAGGCTACTCTAAGGGCAAAATGGCAGATCGCCACTTCGGTCCATTGATCAAGCATGCATCTTTCCCTCTTGCTCTCCTTCATACTGATCTCATGGGACCTTTTCCTGTCGAGTCTCGATTCTGTTCTCAATATGTCTTAACCCTCATTGACGATTTTTCCAGCTTTACCCTTCCTTCTTTCCTTTGGGAGAAATCTGGTACTTTGGCTGCGCTTCAGCACATGTTTTCTTGGCTTGAGACCCACTCTGGCTCTCATGTCACCTCTGTACGCTCTAATCAATGTGGAGAATATATGGGCTGAGACATTTAGATGTTCTTCGCATCCAAGGGGATCACACATCAGACCTCTGTTCCTCACACTCCTCAGCAGAATGGTTGTGCAGAGAGGTTCAACCGTACCATCATGGAGAAAGCTAAGGCAATGCGTCATCATGCTTGCTTACCCAGGATCTTCTGGCAAGATTCTTTGGAGACTCCACTTCATGTCTACAATAGATAGCCAGTTCGTCGTCATGGATGGAAGACTCCCATTGAACTATTTGATGGTACAGTCCCAGACATTTCATACCTTCGGGTATTCAGTTGCAGTGCTTTCATCTTTATTTCTCCCGAGATTAGGAAGGACAAGCTATCTTCTAAAGTGGAAGAGATGACCTTTATAGGTTATGAAGCGAACACCAAAGGATGGAGTTCTAGTCACAAACCAGACATTGCTTGTTCATCTTCACTCATGTCACCTTTGATGAAAGAAATTTTAGGTCCTGTTCCAGAGAGCTTGCTATCAATGACCAAGCCTTGATACCAGAAGAACCTGCAAACGACCTATCAGACGATGAAAGGGACAAGGAGAACCTGGAACCTCCTTCTCATCCTTCTCACCACATTATCATTAATGTACCAGATCTTAGACCACCTCAACCTCGTCCAAGATCTAGATCATCTTCACCATCATCCCAATCATCTAGGAGTGTCCCAACTCCACTTCCACAGGATAACCCCGATGATCATCCATCTACTCTACCACCGCATCGTCACGCACCTCCTGTTCCACAACCACCTCGATGGGATCCTTCTAAGCCAACACCAGTCTCTCGAGCACCTCCACTACATGAATCTAGAATACCACCTTGAATTTAGCCTCCAATACCTGCTATACCACAGAGGCAATCTACTAGGATTGCTAAGCAAAGGATCATTCCTGATAACACATATGGGGATTGACCTCCTATTGCTATTGAGAGAGAGATTCAAGGCAAGTCAAATACTCGCCAGGAGGAGCATCAGACTGTCAAAGCAAAACAATCAGTTTCTACTAGACTCACCAATGAGGAAGATATGGGTGAGCTTTACAGTACACAATGGATGTGATTCCACTTGTCTGTTGCTATATCGCAAAGCATTCCTAGACAGTACAAGGATGTTTTGAGGTTTACACCATCAGAACAGAAGCTATGGCAGGAAGTGATGGATGAAGAATACAAGTCTCTTATAAACCAAAATGTTTGGACTCTTGTTGATCTTCCCAAAGGTTGTGAACCCATCAAAGGGAGATGGGTTTATGCAGTTAAAAGCAATGGCCAGAAGAAGGCTTGCTTTGTTGCCAAAAGCTTCACACAAATCTTTGGTATTGACTATGAAGAAACCTTCTCACCAGTAACCAGGTTTGAAACCGTTTGTCTACTCCTTGCCCTTGCTGCATTGGAAGACTGGGAGCTAGAAGCTTTTAATGTTAAAACAGCATTCCTATGTGGAGACCTCAATGAGGAGCTATATATAGTTCAACCTGAGGGTTTCGTCCAAAAAGGCCAGGAGAAGAAGGTTTGTCGACTTAGGAAAGCCATCTATGGCTTAAAACAAGCTGCCCTTCAATGGAACAAACAGCTACACAAATCCCTCCTTGAATTAGGTTTCAAGAGATGTTATGCAGATCCAGGGGTTTACTACAATATAATCAGTGACAAGCTGATTATTCTTGTTTTTTTATGTTGATGACACTCTTTTCATGGGTAATGATAGATCACTAGTCCTCAAATACAAGAAATAATTCATGGATCGTTGGAAATCCAGAGATCTTGGCGAAGCCAAAGAATACCTTGGAATGAGGATCACCAAAGACTGCAAAAAATGCACTCTGAGGCTTGATCAATGCTCCTATGCTGAAAAGGTAGTTGAGTGTTTTGGTCAAACTGACTGTAAACCAGTCAATACTCCCCTTCCCTCTGGATATAATCCTAAACTCAACGATGGAGAGTCAAACCCAACTCTTTGAAGTTACTATCAATCGGTCATCAGATCATTGCTCTATATTATGCTTGGCACAAGACCAGATCTCTCTTTCTCAGTGATCAAGATGTTGCAGTTCTCTGCAAAACTCTTAGAGGAACACTTGTAGAAGGTGCTCTATATAGTGTGCTATCTGGCACATACTACCAAGTTGTGCTTGACTTATACTACTGATGGACCATTGAATGGTTTCATTGCATATTCTGACACTGATTGGGCTGGAGATATTGAGACATCTCAATCCACCACTGGATATTCCATCTTCCTTGCAAACGGAATAGTGTCATGGCTATCCAAGTGACAGAAGAGAGTTTGCCTTTCCTCCACCGAAGCAGAATACTATGGAATAATGGAATGTTGCAAGCAACTCCAATGGATTCGCAACCTCTTCAAGGAACTATCCTTTCCTCTCTCCACCATACCCTTGTGTGTTGATAACCAAGATGCTATGTTTCTTGCTTTGAATCCAGCTCAAGAAGGACGAAGTAAACATGTTTGTATCCCTGAACACTATATTCAGGAGGCTGTTGAACTAGGTGAAGTCAAACTATTTTATGTTCCTTCCCAACAACAGTTTGCAGACATCTTTACCAAGAATCTTGGAAAGATAGCCTTCAAGTGTGGACGAAAGAGTTTGACCTTATCCTTCTATTCATGATGACTTTTGTTTCTAGTGAGGAGGAGTGTTGGAATCAGAGTATTCGCTTTCTACTCTTCTATTATTAGACTCTGATTCTAGACCTGATTCTATCACGGTCCGGACTGTAGGTCTGATTACACTATCACATTTTACTCATCATGGTGTCATAGATAACAGCCATTATTGCAATTGGCTAGAGAAAGTACTTACTAATGCACTTGGCATTTGTCATAAGATATGACTCATACTTTTCTCTTGTCTTTACCTGCCCTATAGCAGAGTACATACATGGACAAACAGTCCTCTCATGTATACAAAGGAGAGCTCTCTCTATCGCTCTCCTTGAGTCTTTTACCTATCTTGCATTCCCTGCATCATATGCTCTATTTGACACCTCAAGCTAGCAAGCTCTATTCTCAGACCTAGTGAGTACCTCCCACTAGGCACATTACCTTCCTTGTCACTTGCTTTACGCTTGTGGCACCTACTGTTCTCAGCAGTAGAGACAAATGGGACGTCGCATACTTCATTAAAGGTATACTTACATTATAGTATAATAGTAGATTCAGTGAATGCCAGGGACCCTAGATAAAAGGTTTTGGCTGCACCCTAGAGAGTGTTAAATTTGCTCATAACCTAAATCATAGTTGGCTTATGTTTGATGTTGTTTTCGTAATGGCAATCCCCACCAACCCTTAACTTGCGTTTGGTACACTTGATGTTCATTTCCTTGTCAAGGGGAAGGCCAGGAGCTCAGTAGAATTGCACTTCATTTGCGTTCACTTTGCATAGAAAAGCATACAGAAATGCTTGGTGTAGCATTGGCTATAGTCAAAGTGTAGGTAGATGGGCGCTTATGTGTGTAGATGTGTACTCAATTTGTAGTCTAGTGTCTAGGAAACGTCAGGCAAAAATGTTGAAAAAGCATAGTGAAAAGCGTAGTGAAAAGTGTAATCTTCTGCATTTTCAAGCGGTCAAGAAATGCAGAAATTGGGTGTCATAATGTACTCCAGATGGGCTATTTTCCGGTGATTTTTCCATGATTTTCCGAGCAAAAATCAGTCCACTCATGATACACTATAGGTATTATTTGATCTGAAATACCCCTGTTTCGTGCATTTCAGGGGGGTCCTGAAATGCGCGGTACCTATAGTCATGATGTGTCCAAAAGGGGCTATTGTCTGGTATATTTCTTTCTGTAAGTGCTACTGATTTCTACACTTTTGAGTACTACCTGGCATACCTACCTACCGCGCATTTCAGGGGGGTACTGAAATGCGCGATATACACGTACAAATACATGCCCTAACCATCTATAACCCTGATGGATTTACAAAAAGTGTGTAGTATCATGGCTGAGTGGGATGCTACCAGGAACAGTTGGACAGTTAAACTGGCAGTAGACTGGTGTTTCGGGGGAACTGAAATTCAGTGTCTTGGCAAGGCGAAGGTTTGTATCAATTGACAACCATTTTTGCTCACGTCATGGACTCAGCACATACTCTTTATTGCCTAACCAAATTTCATCAAACAGGTATGGTATATCAGTGATGGTAGACTTACTGTCTACATGCTTCTCATCCAGATCCCTTGAAAGCGCAGCCAAGCCTGTGACCATACCACACTCTCCACACGATGATTTGAGCATGATTTCTGCCACCTCCGCAGGAAAGGAGTTTGCTCCATGTTGCAGAAGTGAGTATGTCTGAAAAGTCAGCCCCAACCATGAGATACATATAAGCAGGGGACTTACTCAACGACTTGATTGAGACATGCAGTGAACTTTGGTGAAAAATGTCGTCTCCAACTCACCACCTGAGTGATTGTTGGTCTTGAAAGATTTTAGGACCTTGTTTGGCTGTTCATAAAGGAAAGTCCAGAAATCATGTAGTGGCCCGAAATTGTGCACAAACGTGACAATGTGCATGGCATAATGGTCATTTGGTTTGATACAACTTGATCCATAGAGCTAAAGGAAAGATTGAGTAGAATTAGTAACTCAGTGTGTATTTGTGGTGCTCACCTGAATCAATTCTGTACAGTATTCACGAAGGAGGCAATCAGCCTCAACAATGTCATGGTCCAATAATGTACATATGCTTGACAAGAATATGCAAGGCCATACAGAGTTTGAGGAAATTGGCTGGGTTATTGGGGTGAAGGGCAGCCTTGAGTTTGTCAAGGTCATCATAAGCTTCAAAGCTGGTGCATTGAGAGGCAGTTCTGAACTGAGCATGTGACACGAATTTGAAGCAGGAGTTCTACCAGTTGCCTTTGCCAGCTGATTATATTTGATAGTAAGCCTAATCCCCATCATGATGCCAAATATGTACCCATTGTTGCTCTGCAAGTCTAGCCTTTTCAAGCATTTTCTCTGCTAGTACACGGGCCTTCTCAGCTTGCTTTGCTGCATTCACCTTGAGTTTTTCAGCTTTCTTTAACTCGACTGCCATTACTTTCTCCTGTGCAATCCGTGCCTTTTCAGCCTTGTATACATCTTTACCTTGTCCTTTGGCAGCTTTTAACACCTGGGAGTCTGCCACTGAAATGACCCTATGGACTCACGCTTGGTGAAGCTGTACTTGCTAGGTCGCTTGAGACTAAGAAAAGCCCAAAAAGAAGATGAGTCTTAAAAGAGGAGGGTCTGTAGGGGAAACTCCAAGAGGACAAGACTGAGGTCCTCTTGGTGCTGCATTGGGGGTTTATATACTAGTCTACATGTTTGTACCTATTGTAGTTGTATCTACGATTACCATGAGGGAAACATGAGTTTAGCACTGGTATGATGAAAGAGGTGCAGCGTCCGTGAGGTGTTGTAGAATGGAAGACATAGTCTTACATGCGTGATGTGCATGTATGTGGCAGCATGAGGCGGGAGCATGTAAGTAATGTGAATAGGAAGTGTGGATGTGGGAGATGAAATGTGCGCAGGGTGCGCATGTGTGATAGGAAGCATAGGGGCATGCGTCTAGTGCATGTAAGTTAGATAGGGTGAAAAGCGAAAAGAAAATGGTAAGGTCAAATAGGGGCTAGGGGCTAGAGGCGATCGTAACAGCTGCTTTCTTGGCCAACTGCACAGTCTTCTCAGCTTCCTGATGAGAAATGAGTGTAACACGGTCATTTAGGACCTGTTGACTATCTGCATTTGGTCAACAGGCACTCCAGAGCTGGGGGATCTATCTTAACATTAAATATTGTCATGGTGGGGATAGAAGACTTGACTAGTACTTACGACGATGGGACCATATATAGTGGATAACAATAACCACTGATCAGCTGTCAGGGACCCACCAGATGGCATGCCGATATCAGTGGGAAGTTTGCCGCAAGCTGCAGGGATAACTAACGATAGGAAGTGAGACAGTTAGGGCAACAACCAAATGATATGAAAAGGTTAGTGTAACGCACAGCGTAGCATGCTGCGATACTTTGGCAAGAAGTCTAGCAGAGGGACGAGGGATGACGAGTAATATGAGGAGTCCAGATGTTCCAAGTGCTGAGCTTCGAGAAGATGTGAAGCCTAAGCTGGTCTCACCCATCTAGGTACCTTAAGAGGCTCACTAGACTCGGTGGTCACTAGAAATAATGCTGGTATTGCGTAGAACTAGCTTGAGGGAAATACCAGGTGAGAAGTACAAGACTATATATATGGTAGGCCCCTGGTCCATGCGAGGTATGTATGACTCGATGTGCAGCATAGACGAGTTAGAGAACTGTGATGTGCAGCATGCGTAGTCCGCAGTATGAAGTCTGAATAAGGGCTGTGGACGGAGAAGGAAATAATGGGCAGTAAGGCGCAGCCTGCAGTATGAAGTCTGAAAGTAAGGACTGCAGGTGGAAATGGAATAAGAACTGTATGGGTATGGGTGGGGTGCCATGTGAGATGTAAAACGGAGGAAAGATCAGGAATGTACATATCTAAATAGACAGGGGACAACCCTGTTATGAATACGACCGTGTACAGTGATAGAGAATGAGTCTGTTGGACGAGTAAACAAAATTAAAGGAAAAACAAGTCCTTCCCTGTAGACCATAATAGTTAGCACGAACCTCAGCTAACATCTGATGGAAGATGTGAAGCTTGTGGATAGCATGAAGTATCTTCCCCTGCATCCAAATGTTGTAGAAGTGTGTTTTTACAAGACCTAGTAATAACAAACTCGAAGATCAGGTGTTTGTGAGGGAGGAAGGAATTGTTATCCACGAAGAAACAAATTGTGCATTGGATCAACCACAATTTGTTCGACAAGATTGAAGTAGGGAAGTCTAGATAATTCAGTATAACATGTCACATACTCCTTGACAAAGTTTTCTGCACAGTAGGTAAAGTGAGCTTTTGATATTCCGCTCCATACTGGCGTTGTTGATGATCTGTTCGCTCCTGAAATGCTACAGACTCATCAGCAAACCCAGAACAAGCAGTTGACAGACATACCATCTTTCATGAACGCAGTTGGCTTGTCATTGTCAGCTTGTGTGATCCAACATGTAGTACAAAAATAGGTATGGGAATGAGAACCAAATCTGCCAAGTTTGTGTGCAGCAGGCTTATCACAAACCACTGTGATGAGGATAACATGGACTAAGCAATCTACAGATCCTGTAAGAAAACAAACTGAAGAATACGAAATGTAATACCTTCAGGACAAGACTTCATAGGGACTTTGATGCCATTTTTCCAAAGTCGAAGTAAGTCAGAGACAATGGGTTGGAGGAAGCATTGAATCTGGTCAGGATTTTATTCCTTGGGGCCAAGGAGAATACTTGTAAGGAGGAGGTTGGCAGTTCTGTATCTTTAAAAGAGTGATTAGACATATTGCAGGACCACAAATCTTATACTACCTATACTCCAGCGGGAGATTGCAGATTGAGAAAGAGGTTGGACAGGGGCGATGTTACTGTGGATGTATGAGAACCTGGTATGTACATGAGGCCTGTGCAGTACATGAGATGTGGTGTAAGTGTACATACCAGTTGATGCCTAAATTGATCCCAATTTGAAGTTCCCCATTTGGTCCTTTAGTTTTGCCTGTACCATTAGAGAAGAATAGCCTTCCATCAGCACCTTTGAGCTTGGAGTGACACATATCACCCTCAAATATATCTTGATATTGGCCCAGTGTGCGTGGCTTAGTCTGCCATTCATCCAGAGCATTTTCAAGTCCTGGTATTGCAAGGAGAGATTGAATTTGCTGTGCAAGTGATAGGTAGGGGTATTTGATATATGGAATCTTGTTTGTCCGATCTTTGCCTCATTTGGTCTTGTCAGGAAGAAAAAGGTCAACTGAACAGGCAAGGCAAGAGTCTTGAGTATGGAGCGAGCCAGCGGCCAGGAAAATGTCGAGGTACTGAGGACAGACAGGAAGTAATGAGACTGGTGGATCCAATCAAAGCATGTTTGTAGCTGATTGCAGGGTGATGAAAGGTATCTTGAGCTGAGGCGACAGGACCATAAGAAGGCATGCAAAGATAGAAAGCAATGTGTTGCATGCAGCATGCAGTAGGTGCCATTGAAGGCTAAGCCATGTAATGGTCGCATAGATAACTGGCTTAGCCAAGCGTGAGTCCATAGGGTTGTTTTAGATACATGGAGACCTTTGACTCTAGAGAAAGCAGATGGAACTCTTCAAGCCCAGCAAATGTTGCTGTGATCCATGGTCAATCTGTACTGACAGGAAATAATTGTTGTTGAAGGAGTTGTTGTATGTGTATATTAGCAGTTTCTGTTATGATCTCCTTTAGCCCCTAACCCCTATTCGACCTTATCATTTTCTTTTCGCCTTTCGTCTCATCTAACTTACATATGCCGGATGCGAACCCCTATGCTTCCTATCACACATGCGTACCATGCGCGCATCTCATCTCCCACATCCACACTTCCTAGTCACATTACTTACATGCCTCCGCCTCATGCTGCCACATAC